>OOFC01020001.1:20737-43425 GCA_900323345.1 Pseudochromis fuscus
AAAAAATGGTTTTTTTTTTTTCTTTTTTTTTTTTTTTTTTTTTTTTAAAGATTTGTTTGACATTTCAACATTTTATAGCAAATACACATTTACTCATATTTGAAAAAGAGAAAAGGCTTGACTATAATTCTGCGTGTAACTTGAAGCCTGTCCCATCAGGAACCATCAGTTCTTAGCTGAGATCCATATTGAATGGATCTCAGCTAACAACCCACTTTTATTGTCCTTTGTTGACTATTGGCTCGAGTTTTACACATTGTATTTGTCTTGCTTGACTCAAGTCTGGGATTTAATCTCATTAACATGGCAGGATATCAATATATTTTCTGTAAGGTTTGATTGTAGCACGCATAGTTTTTTTTAGCTACATGTGTTTTGTTCTTCTTTTATTTATTGATTTCATTTACTTTTTTTATTATTGTCAGCTCCCTATGGTATCCGTGAGTCCACAAGGAGGACAGGCTCCCACAAGGACATTACTAAACCAGCTGATGGCGTGTAAGTTCACCTGATAATCTACCAGCATCTTTAGTCATATTTTCTCAGCCTGCATGTCTGACATTAATTAACAAATCCAACTTTTTCAGGGCAGTAAACATCAAGAATACACACTACAGAATACATAGCAGTTTCCATTAGGACCTAGAGAAATCTTTATAGATATGAGTTTCATATTTAAAAAAAAAAAAAATCCTACAAATTCCCCGCAACTTTTCTAATTAGACAAATAGTACATTTGAAAAAATAATTGAAGTGTTTTGCTGTCATTGCTCTAATGTGAACCTCATGTTTTTTTATTTTGCTGCCCAGCTATGTGGAGTCTCACGTTCCTGTCTCACAAGCGTACCATCTGAGTGACATCCTCACAGATCTGTTAAACTTCTCCGCTCACCACCTGGTTGTGGGCGGGAGGCTCGCCTATTGGCTGCCTATCTACAGGCCAGAGTGAGTAGACAGACTTGGTATCATCAGCTAATATTATGAAACTTTTAAGAGTCGTGAAACTGCTACTAGAGCACACACTAAATATACTGAGTTGTATTACCCAGAACTGCATATATATTGGACTATAGCTACAGGCTGGGTTAATTAAACTTAACTTACTTACTTCCCTTAGTTGTTTTTACCCATACTGTTATTGTTTTTACAATAAAAGTAAATGTAACATATTGTTTTTATGTTACATTTAATTTCTTTCCTGCAACATTTTGTGGTGTTTGCACCCATGTTACTGGGTAAAAACAACCCAATATTTTTTAGGATGTAAGTAAAGTGCTGATTTGTGTTACTGTCATGTGAACATTGCTCCTACAACTAACTCTTGCTTCATCCTTGGCACATAGATATTCACATGTTGAGACACACAAACTTTACAAGCAGTTGGTCCTCAGTTTTGTTTTAAATGCTGTTTTTTTTCTCCAATTAATAATTTGTAACAATAGGGGGCAGTCTTGTTCCACAGACCAGAACTGCACAGTGCTCTCTTGTTGTGAGAACAACCTTTAACATTTAAATCTGTTGTTGACCTAATTAGTCCCCCAAATAACCTCAATGTGAAACAGAGAGTTTACAATGTAGACATGTAGACATTTAGTTTAATTAAATATATCGATGGTCTGTGCAATAATTAAACTTGGCGTTGTAGATTAATTAAGGGAAATGTAAACCTAGTACAGACAGTGTTGTAATAGTGTCTCATTAATTAGTTTTGACTAATTAGTTTCATGAGTTGCTAAAAGCTCAGCAGCAGCTCCTTCAGTTGGTCTCCAGTCGACACCTCACAGAGGACTTTTCACCACTTTTCCACTTTGGTTTTCTATTTTCTGTCAGTTCCTTTTAACCACTGTTGCACTCCTGCTTCCATAAAACAGTTTCCTCTGTGTGTAACCACCTGTGTGAATGACTGTGTTTCTACAGAATAGTAGACAGGTGTGTTGAGGTTTTCCTGCCCATACAGACGGGCCTCAGTAAACCACAACTGACGGTGGTGGTGAGCTTCTTTACAGGTTGGCTGTATGAGCCGGTTCCTCTGAAACAAAGTTGTGTATTGTTAAATGTTCTGTGCATTAGCAGAAAGTAAAGTGCTGACTGTTAGTGCAGGTGTTCAGCTGTAAAGGTTTGAACCGCAACAGACGGCAGCATCAGCGGACGTTAGGGGAAGAAAAACCCCTCAGGGCTGGGACTCTCTCTGGACACTGATTATAAGACCAGGAAGGAGATGAGATAATCACGCATCCTCAGTTTTTTGTATGAGTGTGTGCTTGCGTGCGTGAGAGAGCACATGTACAGACACACAAATGCAGACCTTTGACTTTTGTTTCTGTCGCTTTCTTAACGCACCAATACATATGCATAAACGTGTGTGGTCTTGTGTATGAACACATGCATACATTTGTGTCATCATGTTCACACATTTGTCTTTGCTACTCATCTCATCGGTGCTCGACTCCGTGGCTGTCAGAGCGCCGTGCCAAAATAAACGTCTGAGGCCAAGCAAGTCCGATAAATTAACTATCTGTCTCTATGGTCTGCAGGCTGACCTGCGTGTGTGTGTTTTTGGGTGTGTATATGTGTGTGTGTAAGCCCAGACGTAGCCTGTCTCCTGGGCCTAATCTGGGGCTCTACAGGGCAGATATCAGGTTTCTGTTGCCCCTACATACGTGTGTGTATCTGCAGCAGTGGCTGTAATAGAAACAGTGGGGACTGTGTGTGTGTCTGTCTATCCCATGAGAAATGGGGGGCTGTGTGCGTGTGTGTGTATGTGTGATGACAGGTGACACAAAGTCCTGTCGGCAATAGACAGCGTCTAGACCAGGTCAGACCGCTTAAACTCTCTTCCCTTTCTCCCCTTGAAAAATAAATGAAGAAAAAGTATCAAGACAGATGATGCAGTATCTGTCATCGTAGCCATAAAATGACCTAATTACAACATAAACAAGTGAAGCAAAGATATGAAGTTGCTGTATTGTCAGAAGTATGGCAGTGCTTCTGTCATTGATGGAATACATGAAAATGAATGTTGTCAGTTTCAGGTTATAATTTGTTTCTTGACTATAAGCTTCTGGACATGGACAAATCGCTTAACAGCAAATCGTGATTGATAATCATTGAACAACAAAATGCAGCAATTCTGCCACATGGACACATTACAGAGCTTTAGTGATAAAACAGAGAACTCAGCTGTCAGTAAGTAGTGTTATAATTAATGCATTTTAATATAGAAGTCAACAATGTATCCCCTTTTATTGACGTTACAAACTGATTTTTGATTTTTTTTTAATGATATGCAATGGTGGTGATTCCTTTCAAGGTCATGTTGAAGAATGTATTTTGTGATACTCTTAAACTTGTACAGCCAAGTTTGCATAGTTTAGTATGCCCTGTAAAAAATTAAGTAGACAGCATAACGTAATACAACTTCAAATCATCACAAACTGTTAACAAAGTGAAGTTGAAGCCTTTCCATCCATCATCTATACCTGTTTATCTGGAGCACTGGAGCCCGTCTCAGCTGTACGAGACACAGCGTACACCCTGGACAAGTTTGAAACTGTTGGATTGTGGGTAATTTAGGTGCCAGTGATGAGGAAGAAGAAGAATATGTGGAAGAAATCTCTGGGTCTGCTACTTTGATTTTAATTTTTTAACTGTACTGTTGTAAGACTGACAGTATTATGTGAAATCAGCCAGGTACTTTTAGGACTTTTACATTTCCAATCCAGTCTTCTTCCTCATCTTAAATCCCTGTCTAAACAAAACAAAAATGTAGTAGGCTTGCCCTCAATAAAAAAATAAAATAAAAAATCCACTGTTGAAAGTAGTGTGAAACAAAAGGAGCTTGTGAGGAGTAGCTAATAAAATTGCCTTTTCCAAAGTCAGACGGTCTCACAGGAAAGGGGAAAGATGACCCCAGCCTCCTCTTAGGCATTAAAACCAGCAAAATATGTCAGACTGTCCACTAACCGTACCTGATTGGCAGGAGAAAATTATCGCCTGGCTGCATCACCACAAGTTACCGTGACGACCAAACATCCCATGGCCGCAGAGGCCCACATGTGACCATGGCAACAAGGCAAACAGTGATGTACAAATCTGGCTTTGAGTTGGGACTGTTGCCACTGTGATGGCGGTTCAGAGAAAGTGCTACTGACACAAATATGCAAACACATACATCACCCGTTGTTAATAGGCCCTAACCTGGCCTGGCTAGTGATGACAGAACCAGCGGTCGACCTGTCAGGTCAGATTCACTTTTTCCAGCTTCATCTTTGCACAGAATGAGCTTCCTAAGCTTCCCCAGCCGTGGTTTTGCTGCACTGCTCCAGTGTTTACTGGTTATTTGAGAAACCAACAAAAACTTGCACAGAGAGAAAAACAACACTGGAGTGTGATGCAAAAATTTGGTAGTCGTTGTGACAGAATTAGTGTAGATCTGTGTCTTGACATCGTTTTAATGGCCTCCAGACAAATCTGTTTTGCACTGCTTTCATGAGGGTCTTATTTCATCCTCTCATTGGTCTACATTTGTATGGCTGCCTCTGCTCTGTTTGTGTTGATGACTGATAAGTGGCTGTTCATGTGGGCTCTCTTCCCAGATACTGTGAGGAGATGATTCCCCTTCATCCATGTCTGCAGCTCCTCAGCAACTGTGAGCAGACACTCTCCAGCCACACGTCTCGACGCCTTATCACCATGGAGAAGATCAAACAGCCGGAGGTGTGTGCATCTGATTTTATATTTGTTTATACACGACCTAAAACCAAATATATTGATTATGTATAATAGACAGAATATCAATCAGCAAGTAGTGAGCAGTGATTGTTTTTCCCAAAATCTCAAACATTTCCCTTGTGCTGTTTCTTTGTGAATAGTAACTGAAATATCTTGAAACAGATTTTGTGTTGGACACTCAGAGAGCGCACATCTCTGCCAAGGCATAATCCATGTCTGATCTTCATCAGACTGTGTCAGGTTGTAGACATTATTGCCCTGTGCGTGAAGTCCATGAAGATGTAACTAAGTCAAACGTCATGCTCCCAATTGGTTCTCATTTCAAATCAAATCAAATCAAACTTTATTTATATAGAGCTTTTCATACAAACAGAAGTTGCCATCCAAAGTGCTTTACATATTAAAACAATCCATTGAGCCCACCCTGCATCTTGACCCTCACCAGACCACCCGACCACTGCCCAGACCATGGCAACACATATTCACCCACCTCACATGGGTAATACCATATCTCTCAATATCATTCAGATTTGCTCAGTAGTTTTTCTATAATGTTACAAACAGACAAACACAATCAAAAACAAAACCTCCTTGTTTGAAGTGAGAATTTTTGTTATTTTTTGAATTATTGTAGATATATTGATTTGATTAAAATCAGGAAAATAACCTGCAGATTTCATCAAAATCAATTTTATAAATTAATACAAAAATAGTCCTCCCCTTAGTTTCCATGACCTGTGTTTAAGCTTTCATGGGTTGGAGTAAACGTGTGCTTCTTCTTTGTGGGAGTTTTTTCAGAATTGTAGTTTTTCTACTCTGTTGTCCGTTTACTGTGAAGATAAAGACAAAGTAATTTAAAGCATAGTTTTTCCTCTGATCTGTGGGACTGTAAAGTTAACCATATAATCTAATTTTGTTCCTCCTTTGATTGGAAACACTACTTCCTTAAAATATCGTTTTAAGTTATGTATTGTGGTTGCACAGTTATAAATGATCACATATCCGCACAGCACCAACCTGTGTGTGCTGCAGATTGTATTTACTGTGTTTGTGTGTGAGCATGAACAGCAACAGAGATATGATTCAGTTTATGTAAAATGAGAGCATGTGTGTGCCTGCCTGTTCTTTCATACATCGTTTTTCCCCCCAAGTTTTGTATATGTAACCACGTAAGTATGTGTCTTGTACATGTATGTAGTATGTGCATGTGTATGTTTTTACATGTCATCCCGCTGGAAGTGATGGTGTCTCTCTGTCTGTCTGGGGTAAATCCTCACCATCTGGCTGTGATTGGCTCATTTCTTTTATACTGGAACCCTAAATGGCTTAATCACACGTCGTATGGAAAACAATCCATCTTTGGATCTGACATCCATTCCACTTCAAAACCCCAAATTGCTCCCATAACGGGCTCTGTATGACACGCACACTCAAACACACAGCTGTTTGATCTTATCTGACTGGTATCTCTCTCAGGTTGCAGAAATGTTTCTTTCTAAAGGCCTCAGTCTGCACCTATCTGCACTCGTTCATCAGGGTTCACAGCTTGCTGTGTGTCAGCACTTTAATGTGTTTGTGTGACCGTAACGTGCGTGTGCCCACACTGTTTTTGTGTTTTGATGATGAAGGAGCTGGCATAATTGGTGTAAACGTTTCCCGTTAAACTAGTGCAAAAAAAAAAAAAAAAAACTCGCTATGAAACCTCACTTTTTCTTATTTATGGGGTGTGACATAATGTGTTAATTGTCCATAAATGATTTGCACAATTTAAGATTAAGTATACGTACCCCTCCACCTGTAGAGTTATGTAGTCATGTTCCTTTATCCTTATTAATTTGGTATCACAGTTGGGTTGTCAGTCTCCTACTCGAATATTTTCCTCTGAATGGTCATGGAAACTGTTTCCAGGTTGCTTGGCAGCATCAGCAAGCAAAAGAGAGGTGTTCCTGACAAATTACAGGCTCAGCGTTGGAGTCATCACTTCCAACTCAACTCACCTCATTATTCCTCCTCCCAGCATCTCTCTTCCTCCCTCCATGCCTCCATTGACCAGCAGCTACCTTACAGCCAAGACAAACTGTTTAGCAGTAGGGATTCATAACAGTTGATATACGTCAATAATATACACAAGGACAGTGCTGTTCTCATAATGTAAACATGGAAAAACTGTGCAAACCTTGTGACACAATATTAATGTTGACCTGTAGAGGGAATTATGTGGGTTATTTTATTTTTGCTCATAGCTTTCTTTCCAAGATGTAATATTTGTTGGATGTGTATATATATCTATTTATTTTCATAGCATAGAAATCTTTAATGTTTTAGGTGTGATGTGGCTCAGTGCTATAATATGTTGTCTTTGTTATTTCTCAGTGGGAACAGTTCAGTGCAGTAACCTCCACGTTTGTCTCCCTGCAGGAGTTGGATGGCCTGGCTCATTTATCAGACCCACGCTTCAGCCCCCACCAGGGACACAATGCTTTCAGAGACAAGTATTTCAGTGCACTTAAAAAAAGGTTCGGCAAGGAGGACAACAAACCTGATGTCAATGGAGAATGAACCAATCACTGGGTTCAGTTGACTGTCTGCAAATCTCCTCTCTTAATAAAAAAAACACATTTTAGTCATTGTTTTAACCTCAGTACACTCAAAATCTTTCTATTGTTTTTATTTCTTGACAAATAAATGGATAAAGTGGAAGTGTCCTTTTCAGACTGCTTTATTTTCATTGGACAGTTGATTAACTAAGTAACTGCAGCTCTTTTATATGGTCTGAAAGTAAAGCAATACTCCAGATATTTATTGCTCCCCTTGATAGGATTGGGTTGAAAAACTTCTGAAAGACATATTAAATTGATATATTAGAAGTTGACATATCTGTGTCCAGCTCATGCACTGTATATAGCAATGGTGCAAAAAAAAAAAGTACAATCTTAGATGCTGACTCCAAAAAACTGTGGTTCCAGTTGACTTCAATTCAAAAACTGTCATTTTCAATCAACAAATACTTGGTCAATACATTTTTTTCTACTAGACGTTCTGATGTCATGAGTTAAAGTCAGGGGTTAGTTAGGGGTGTGTTTAGTTTGATTGACAGGTCTGGTCTCCAATGGAACCAGCGATGAAGTCGAGTCTCATACACACTGCACAGTGACCTCCAAGGTTCAGACCCGCCTCCTCACTCCTTCATATCCAAATTTGGTCACTTCTGGCTCAAAAAAACCCAACATCGCGACCTTCAAATGCCAAACTCCTGGGACGTCACGTTAGTTTCATCCCTTCTATAAACAGTCTAAGGTGCAGCTCCATCATCTCTGCATCTTGATTGTCCCATTGTGCAGTTCGGTGTTGTTACAGTTTACATGTCTGGTAAACACCTGTGTCTTTAAACTCCAAGCCCAAGCAAACAAACATAATACAGAAACATACCAGATGTTAGATATTACACTGTATATATTTGATGGTGTTATCATCACACAGCTGTCCCAAAACCACATGGGACATTTCAGAACTGTTTTCACACACTCAGTGACTACAATCTACACTTCCTCCTAATCACTATAATTTACTCTCCATTCATTATCAGTATCTTTAATGTGACTTTTAAAAGCTTCACTGTTCCAGACTGACTTGGACTATATGATGATTTCTTATTAAGTTATTTTAAAAAAGGTGCTACTCTACACACCCTGGAAGTAAAATCTAAAAGTACATCTACAGCCATGATCCTGCTTTACTTCTGAGAAAGGGAGCATGTTTAGGCGAGAGAGGCCTCCCTGTGCAGGCAAATGACAGGGCGTCCCCACCTCTCCACACACCACTACAGTTAGTCAGCAGCTTTTGTTGTTTTCCGACCGCAGTTTACATGCAGCCGGGCTCATTATTCATCTCCTGAGAGCGACGTTGCGGGCCTTCATGTGCATTACCCCTTGGCTCTGTTTATCGGTTGGGCCTCTGCCTCTTCTACCACACTTCCCCCTTCGCCCTGCTTCACAGGGAGAGTTCCAGGCACCATCACATGATACCCAGCTCGCCATCATTTTGTGGTGCGAGTTGTTTACAGTTCCCACAGTGCGCTTTTGTTGTCCATCATCAACAAGCAAAATCAAATGATTCCACAAGACAGATACATTGCCTTTATTATATTTTCTACCTATTCCCTCTGTCCTCTCACTCTTGGTAGTTTCTTACTCAGGACCTCTTTGTGTTGAAGATGGTTGTTTTAATGCAGCTGTTGCTGTGTTTGAGGAGTTGTGTGTGTGTGTGTGTGTCTGTGCTACCACAATATAGTGATAAAACGTGTTCTAAAGAGCCCTCAGTTCTCCAATGATGCAGACTATAATTAGGGAGGGGGTATGGGATGTGTGTGTGTGTGGGGGGGTTCCTCTCTACACACCACGTAATGCTGTCCAGACGTCGAGGAAATTCTGTTTGTGCGTGTGTTTATACATGTGTGCACTTGTGAGATCTGGTTTTGTTTTGCATTAGATGCTAACTGCAGCTGAGCGGTTTCCTGATGTCATTCAGTGATTATAAAATAATTTGAGACCTTTACCTGGAAGTATAAATCATATCTTCAACATTGACTCACCTGATTATTATAGTGGTCCCTACTTTTTTAAATACTCTGTAGTGAAATGATATATCTTCTCCATCCTTACTTAGTGGGATTTATTATAGTGGCTCCATCCCTCCACCGTTCTTAACTTTTGATGAACTCCTTTATCCAGCTCCACTTCACCTCCATCGGTTCTCCTCTTCACCTCCTCATGCACTTCACCTCTGCCCTTTCCTCCTCTCTCCATGTCTCCAAGAGGGATCTCCCTGTAGGAGGAGAAGACCACTGTTTTGGAACGATGACTTCTGATTAAACTGAAAGTGACCTTCCACCTGCTGAATCAGCTGGTAGAGGGATTAGCCCACAGGCACACAACCTAAAACCTAAACCCAATTAGAAACAAGCATTTTTACCACTTAAAGTAAAAAAGAAAAAATATCTCACCAAGAGTCAGTCCAGAAGCACATTGAGTTGCACCCAAAAAAAAAAAAAGATTTGTCCTTTTGGTAAATCTGTGAGCCCCAGGAAGTTTGGCAGAGCCGAACTTAATGGAGATGTGCAAATGTTTCTACACTTAGAATTAAACAACAGTTATCCGTCAGTTCGTTCAGTTTTCTAGTCTGGTCTAGCTCGGTCTGAAGGTTGCTGATTACGTTTGTTTTATCCCTCCAATAACTGCAGTGTGAAAGTGACTTCCTAGAGGCCTGTCATCGCAGTGAGTCACTGTGCACATAACCCCTAATAAACCATGACATAATGTTTATACCCAGATTAAACAAACAAGTTACAACATGTTTTATTAGGAACTTTGGGAGTGTTGGTTGGCAGGGTTTTTTTAATTTTTTTTTTGTTCGCTTTGAACAAGCTATTTTCACTTATTTTGAGTTTTTTAAGGGGTCAGGGGTTGATGTGTATCTATTTTAAGATCTGATGGAAAGATGCTCCACACAGTGATAAATAGCGAGTGATTAGACACCCACTGACCTGTAACACATCGGCCGGCGTTCACAGAACTGAGTGGGACACCTGATGGAATGTAAATGTAGAGTGTGGGCTGCAGGGGGACTGTGGGATTGTGTGTGAGGGCTGTGTAGATGTGTGTGTACTTTAGAAGTTAGGGGTGATAAGTGTGTGAGGGTGAGAGGGAGAAACTTCATAGCGCACAGCTGGTGTTCAGTAGTGTCCAAGCTCCACACACACACACACACACACACACACAAATGTATGAACATATGTGGTGCAGGTGCTGTGCACCTGTCCATAGCCAGGGGAGTTTGGACACCTGCAAGCTCTCCACCCCTTCTCGCCTTGCCTCCCCCGCCCTCGGGTCAACTCGGTGCCCTCATCCACCTCGGGAAGCCCTGCTCAGCCCCTTTAGTTGATGATGGAGGTAAGGTGAGAACTGTTATCTCAATGTCTGGGAGGAGAAGCACAGCAGAGGAAGAGCCATTATGGAGCTACAAATCACCACAGGAGTCCCATCTCACACAGCTGTGTGAAACTCAAACCATGCTCAGGATAAAGTTCAGGAAGGAACGAGGGGGCAGTCGGAGAAGGAGACCCTAAAATATCTTGTAATTGAAGGTTTTCCCAATATTTAACAATCAGTGATGCAGTGAGTCGAGAGCATCTTCCCAGCAGCCGTGATTTTAGTGCCACTAGATGACAGCCTTGAGCAGAGAAAGTATTTAAAGTTTCCCCCGGAGGGATAGCCACTGTGTGTGCTGTATGCACTGTTTGCCATACAATCAATGCTGTGCAGCTTGTAAACAAACAGTTCAGGGGCTAAGCTTTTGAAGTGATAGAGCTGTGGTTGAGAAAGTGCAGAGCAGCCCTGAACACACAACATCCTCTTTAAGATACTCGCCTGGAAGTGGTGAGGGTTGTTGGCCCAGGAAGTAAGGGGGGTGATTGAACGTCTTGTCACACAACTTCCTCACACTTCCTTCACCTATCCACGGCTCACTTTCAACAACCACATTTGACTATTATATAGTAAAACTCACGGAAGCTTTGCTATAACCGCTCGTGCTTTACTTTAAATAAACCAACAAAAATTCCACTTTGTGGTTTGTGCGGCTCCTTGTTTTCCTGTTATTTCTCTACCACGGGACCCTAAAGTTCTCCAGAGCACTTCACACATGCATTGTTGTTTTTGTAAAATTACATTAACTGTGCGTGCATGTGCATTTTGTGTGTGTTCATAGGGTCATCACACTTATTACAACCGGAAAGAAGATTTAAAAAAAAAAAAAAAAAAGAAGCAGGGAGTAAGGAGCCAAGTACAAACAGTCAATGAGGGTATTTGGATGTGTGCATATGTGCTTCATTTTGTGTTTATAGTGTTTGTGTGTATGTGTGGGGTTTTGTGGTTGTCAGTGCTGTTCTTCATTAATGACAAGAAACCACTCGATGGCTCCCTCACGCCCTTTTTTAATGACTCTTAACTGCCAAGTGGGTACACACACACACACACACACACAGCCAAGATGGCAAACATGGTGGATGTGACACATTTCCTCTTCTACTCTTGCAAGGATCATAAAGCCCTAATGTCTCTAAGTGAGGCTAATATAAGGCACCGGTGAGGATGTATTATGAGAGTGTTTTTTATCCATTCATGCAATTTCCATTGATACCTGGGGATACTGGGTGCCAATCCCATCATGCACTGGGCTCAGGACATGGAAACAACCTGGACAGGAAACTAATCTACCGTAGAAAAAAATACAGACACGCCCTCATACTGACATTCACACTAATGAGTAAATTTGTGTGTCCAGTCTCAACAGACCTGCATGTATTTGCAAAGTGAGAGGAAAGTGCAGTTGCCAAAGGAAATATCTGTGAACATGGGAAGAACACCGCAGAAAGGAAATATTAATCTTCTCTGGTTTACATATTAAATCTGCACTATATTTTAAAATGGACTTCATGCACTTTATGCCTGCTTTATGAATTTTTTTTCATTGCAGTTTTAAATTTAGTATTACTGAATTTCAAGCGACATTTCAATATGCAGAAATACCAACAGATGCTCCTTTCCCCTCTAAAGTCTTTCCTTTATCTTTTCCACCTCCTGCCCACTTTGCATGGTCCCTGCATCCCCCACATCATCCCTCTCCCAGAGAAATTACATCTTTCAGGATGAGCTGCTCTGCCGCTCTGCAGTGAAGAGTGCTGTCTGTACAGGGTTAGAATTTCACCGATACACCTCAGTGCCTCTTGGGAGGGTCCGATTAGGGTGTATGGGTAATGTGTGTGTGTGTGTGCTTGTGTAAAACATCTAGTTGTGTCTCTGTGAGCATCTCTAGCTGCGTAGATATGTGCTTTACCGATCGCACCGACTCCTCTCATGGCCGTTTAGCTGAGTGGAATGTGTGATCCATGGGGGTGTGCGTTAGTCAGGGCCAGGATACACGCATGACGCTCAAATGTTTTCACCTCGGGGACCTGCGGAGACTATCACACCCCTATCACTGCCGGGTAAATTTGTGAGGTGCCTCCTGGCTGCCAACACACTCACACCTGTCCTTTCTGCACAGGTGAGCCTGCTGAGGACTGGCTGAGCTGCATGTCTGCTTGGGCTTTTTCCAAAATCTCTATTTGTATGTTTTCTTATGCTTAGTCTTTCTTCATCTGCACTTTTTATCCCCTCACATTGTGCTGTATGAATGAGTGTTGGAAGAGTCTGACAATGTTTATTGAAGCACAGAGAGAAGTTTTACTGATTAGACCATTTGAGGTGTTGTAGCTGAGGACAGGCCCAAATGAAGATAGGGCTCATAGTACTCTGATAGTGGAAAAGAGTCAGGAAATTAATGGAGGCAAAGTGATTTATTTGAGTCTGAAACACACTATTGCAACAAGAAAGCACTCCAAACATCCAGCAAGGCATAATCCAGCTGTACTGATGCTATAGACTGAACACTGTTGCCCCCTTGTGGTGAAGTAGCAACACTAACTTGTTAAAGGATTTGACCATTAGAAAATGTATTTATTTTTTTTGACAGGATCCCAATCTCTGATTTGGCCCAAAATGTAACTATTGGTTTCTTGGGTAACACTCTGCTGCTTGAAACAGAAAAGAAAAAAAATCTATTCACAGTTTGCTAACAGATACAGACATGCAAACTATTGGAAGTAACCCACAGCCTCTTTGGTGGAGGTAACAATATTTAAAACACAGCAGACAGGGACTGATGAATGTAGGCTCTAGATCAATGAACACGCATGGTGATTGTAATTGTAAATGAAGGGATTTTGACAATGAAGGTGGATGCGACAGTGAAGTATAAAAGCAGAGAATACAGCACATTCATTTTGCTTAAAAATGTGCTTTCTTTTGGTGGCATGTTGGTGCAGTGGTTAGCACTGTCACCTCACAGTAAAAAGGTCCAGTAGGGCCTTTGTGTGTTTTCTCTGGGTACTATGGCTTCCTCCCACAGTCCAAAGACAGGCTTGGGTTGATTGATTACTCTAAATTGGCTGTTTGTGTGTGGACCAACAATGTCCAGGGTGTACCCCATCTCTTGCCCATTGCCACCCCGAACAGGTTTCAACCTCCTGCGACACAGCTGTACAAGCATTGATGGATGGATGGATGGATTTGCTTTCTTGCAGAGCATCACAGAGAAGATCATTACCAGTATTTGTCCAATAAATAAGAAGCTTTATCCAAAAGTCCACTAACACCAGCATCACATTACATATTGTGTTCTCCTATTATATATTGCTGCTTGTTGGTGCAAATACTGAAATGAAAAGTACAACTTGGAGCATTTACGGGTGGTTATGTGCTCAGCAATTCTTTTAGAGTCCTGCTGTTTGCCTGAAAAGCTGCTGCTAATGGAGGTTTTCTTTATCAGAGCCAGGCTAGCTCCTTGTTTACAGTGTTTATGCTAAGCTAAGATACATATCTGCTAACTTTTATATATCATAAGCAGACATGAAAATATACTGATATTCACTTTTATATCCAGTCCTTTGTCTTTATTTTTAAGAATAGTCACAACCAAAAACTTTGAAATCATCCCTCGTCAAATACGTTGGAAAACTTTATATTTTTTCCTATTCAGCTTTCCTGATCTTACAAATCAGTACATACTGTATGAAGTACTTGGATGAAGCACTTTTCTAACTTCATTTTCCTCTCTCCTGTGCTGTGTGGCCAAAGCTTCCTCGCCAGTATCTGACAGTGTGGAACTCAAACCAAATAAACCCTGTAGATTTGAGTTAGTGCTTGTTCTTGTTGTTACAGCTTTTTGGCTTGGCGCAGGCCAGGACCAACACTGACTCTCATCCATGTAGTACTCAGGGCTGCCCAGAGCTGTAACAACTTTATTTTATATTGCAGTACAGTAAAAAAAAAACCCTATCATCCTCTGAAATGTTTCTTACTTGTTGAAGTTCAACACGATAAATAGATTAGGTGGGTTAGGTAAGGGCATCTCAAGCTTCACTTAACTATAAAGATTTTAAAGGGTGATACTTGATTTGTGTATTTTTTGAAATGTGCGTAGGTTCTTTAGCTTTCCCTTTCCACAATTACATGCACTGCAGATTCAAAGAGTTGATATAGAATTAAGTGTTATTGGCAGATTAACACAAAAAACAACAGTCTGTCAGAAACCACAAGAAATGCTGTTTATTTTGGTTCTTTTCTTATGATTTTTAAACAACGTTGCCATGCTACCTCTCCTTGCCATAACACCATAAACAATTTGCAGACCGCAGAAGACCCTGCTGGTGGCTCAGGGCTCGCTTGTTCGGCTGCCAGGTTGCTGGGATATCCAGTGCAAGTAAAATGCATAAGCTTTTATTTCTCCTATTCTCTAGCGTTTGTGATGCTACACCCTGTGACGCATGAAGGAGCCAGCGAACTGCAAAAAACCTTCTGAAAAAAGCCCGACTTGTTCACGTGAAAAACAAAAAAATGGGCTTTGATGTGACTGTAGGTTGCATATTGCGATCTATAACGTGTATACGACGGTGGTAGGAAGTTGGTTTCATTTGTTTACTTTGTGTGTTTGGGTATTGCATGATGAAAAGTTTGTTGTTGTTGTTTTTATTTCATTCTTGCGTAGCTTTTGTTGAACATTTTGAGGTTTTATGAACCTAAATAAATCAAATGTGTGTTTGTGTAAGCTTCTGCGTGTGCATGCGGGAGCTTGTTAGTGTGTGTAGGTGTCTGCACACCCACGGCAGGGTTTGCATGCCTGTGTGTGTGTGAGTGATTTCGACTGTCTGTACAGTTTGTATCATGGGGGCTTTCCAGAACATCTCTGTATTTGCTTGCAAATTTTCCTTCCAGATTGCCCCCATTGAAACCTGCACCCTGCACTCCCCCTCTCCTGTTTTTTCACCTCCCACCTGCCAGACTCATGCAGTGATTCAGCATCTGCCATGAAACAGCAGCCAGTACCGGTTGTTTCAAACCACCACTCTGCTTTATTTGGATTTGATTTGAATCAAGGTGTAACATGGTCCTTCTCTGTGGCCCCGGGTTTTTCCATTTTTCCACAAGCTCAAATCTTTGAGCAAAAAACAATATGCTTACAACACATCAGGAAAGGCAAGAATAAAGCAGTTTTAAATTTAAAATCAAATGTTTTATTTTCTTATTCTCTAATGATTTTGTATTTCTGCCTGGACTCTCTCCCTCAGCTTTTACACCTGCTTTAAATATTCATATAACTGCTTGAAAATTACGTTTTTCATTTTGTGCAAACTTCCCTCATTCAAGTTGGTTTGGAGCTACATTATTTTAACCTGTAAACTCTGATACAAACTCAGTTATTTCCCCATATCGTGTCAGTAGACAGGTTTCTGAGTCCACAGCACAAAGTTGGTGGTTCCTCTGAAACGAGCCAGATGGCTCCGGATTGCAGCAACACAGCGGGATGTTGAGAGAGACATGGTGAAGGTTTTTAGAAGCTCTCCAAAGTAAATGAGTTGCTTGGAACAATCATGAGATGAAATATGTTATTTCATTAAATATATGCTTATTTTAAGGGTTGTGAGTGTGTGTTTAGTGGAAAAGACCTCAAGTAACTATGTGGTAACAAATTAGATCTCTTTGTCTTAAAATTGGACCACCAATGAGCTCTCTCTTTTTTTTTTTTTTATCTACACTGTAGCACGAGCACAAAATCCAGCAGTGCAAACAGTAATAGGAGGTGAATTGCTGGCCTTTGCCGCCCGTTCTGAAAACAGTGAACCACAGTCAGTCGTAAGAAAAAGACAAACTTGACTTAAGGTGCTTGGTTTAACTGCTTTAAACACAGAAACAGAAGTGGTCCACGGAGTATTTGCACTGCCACTTAGGTGAATTCCTTGGCAAATGATAAAGAGATCGGTAAAGTCCAGTATGGAAGGAGTCATGTCCTGATTTAAGGAGTTTTATCTCACCCTTTATTAGGCACTTAACACCTCATCAGAACTTTTCAGATAGGCTTGCTGTAAAAAAGGATGATTGGAGTCTTGCCAACCTTCAGCACTGGCAGGTGTTGGTGGGTGTTTCCACTGGTGGCATTTCCCGGCATGGTCCACACCGTACTTGGAACAGACTGCATCTGTTTTAAGAGCAGCTGTTTTAAAAGCAGCATACCATGATCTAAGCGGTCAACTCAAAGGCTTTATGAAAGGTTACTACTTTCATGAGGCGTAATGGATTTTAATGATGATGGCAGCCGGGCTCCATTTTTGTATTATCGGATATTTAAAGTTTGCCTGGAAAAACAAAGCCAAATCAGTCGAGGTCTGCGCCGCACTGTGAACCACTGCTCCACACATTTTGACCAACAGTTGCAGTAACAGGAAGGAGAAATTCCTCTTTGACTTCATATGCATTTTTCTTTAAAGCTGCTCTCACTCAGTCAAATAAACTGTCCAATTTACCTTTCGATGACTAATTGAAACGGTCTCGAGGGAACCGTCATTTTTAACAGAGAAAAACAGAACTTCATCCCTCTTCCACCTTACCGGGTTCAAACCTCTCTCCCTCCATTCCTCATCAAAAGGTACATGTGCCCGCAGTGTAACACTGTGTGTGCTTCCAACAGTCATTTATCATCATATACTTATTTCCAAAAAAGAACCATTTGTGTAATGAAAGCTTGAAGGGGAAAAAAATGAAGAAAAGGGGAAAAAAAAAATCTTTCAACCTGTAATAAAAAGCAGACATGCCATGTAGGAGGCAAAAAGGTGACGTCTCATTTGCTGCCAGCACTCCCCAACGTGGTGGTGGTGGTGGTGGGGGGGGAAACGTTACATTATAAGGAATGAATTAAGGCTTGGATGCAAAGAGGGAGCTTTAGATGCTCTTCGCTTTTATGAGGCTGCAAGCAGAACCAAACGCACCATTGTTAGGTTGGCACTTAATAGTTGAATGCTCTTGCAAAAATGTCATCATCACCAACTGCCATGTTCCCAGAAGTGAGGTACATTTTTCCACTGTTAAGATGTCACCAAACAGACCACGAGAACGTATGCATGCCCAGCAGATGGCAGATGTCTCTGGAAAGAATGCGGCGATGGAACATCAGCGAGGAAACAATGTTTCTGCTGAGATGTTCGTGACAAAAAAATACATTCAACATATTTGCATTTTGCGCGTTTGTACAAATAATTATTACAGATCGCACCAGTGTTGTATAGTAAATTTCATTGTAATTCAATTCTAGTCTCGTCATGGATGCTGGAGATAAAGTCAAATGATGACACAAATCAATAGGTTTTATTCTCGGGGGACGATGAGTGTCTGTAAAACATTTCATGGCAATTCATCCAATAGTTGTTGAGATAGTCCACACCAAGCAGTGGAACAACTGACCCACACTGAATGAGCTCAATACCACTAAATATGCTGTCATATTAACATCCCTGAGAGAATTAACCAGTCCAATTTATACCCTTCATAACAATATTTATCCACAGTATCTCAAATACACCTATCAATGCTTGGAGTGTGTAATTTGAAGTATCAAACTAAAGGAAACTGGTCAGAGATGTGATGTAGAGGAGACAGGAGTGGAAGAACAGGTCATTCTCATAAAAGTGACTTACACATAGTTGGGTCAATGCAAACAGATGTGCGTAACTGTCTTTGTCCTACATTCACTTTTAACTCTATTAGCTTGGATAATCCTAAGCAGGTGAGCAGTGGGTTCTCTTTAAGTGTTGCAAAGTTTGAGTAGCAGCCACAGGGGATCACGGTCCTGTTTATACAAGGACCCACATGACAGACTACAGCGTTTTTTTTAAAAATCATACATGAAACAGTTTCATAAACCTCATTTTATCACATCTTAACACATACAATAAGTTACTATTGTGATTTCTCATTTTCACCTGTTTCCATTCAGCCTAGCAACTAAACCATGTTGAAATTCCAACACCATTTGACATAAAACACTTTCTAAAATCCACATTGTGGCTATAATTATACAACAAAAGCTTTGAGGCTGTGAGGTAATGGACTACTGTGCTGCATTTCTCTTTGACACCCTCTTTAGCAGGGAATCAGATCCAGCACATGTGCTGACAATAGAAGCTCTGTGATTTAACGTCCAGTTAACCGGCAGTAATGGTTGGTATTTGATCGTTTGCCTTTTTTTATTGAGCATAACAAATTTATAGTTTGCAAATTCAGCCACATCACGTTTTCTCAGCTCTGGTGTGCATGTACAGAGGTAATGTTTTATAGTCTGAAACATACATGCAACTGTGTAATGCATACTGTACAGTAGGTGCAGTCTGCAGCAACTTGAAGCATAAAAGAAAAGGTTTTTGGATTGAGAGTAAAGAAGATCACATTTTTTGTTTTGTACACTTGTCAAAAGTTTAAGATATACAGTGTGCAGAGTATTGAGGGTTTTCTTTCTTTTCAACAAATTGGCCACCCCTGGAAAAGTACAAGTGGTTTATAAAGCCTATGATAAAAACTTCAGCTTGTAAATGGCAGATATACGCACCGTGTTTACAGGATATGCATAACTTCAAACCTTCCCTTAATCAATTTTAACTTGCTGGTGATGCTACATATAGTGCTTACGCATCTTTCTTTTCTCACCATGATCGTGACCACTGCTGTCAGTACGAATAACCAGGGAGTTAAGAGAAAATTATTGCTACTGTGAAGCAGATTATGGCTGTCTTCAAGCGGCAGATCATCGATCATTTAAATAGTCGTCCCTAAGGGTTGAGTGTACAATATGTTGGGGCGTAAAGTAAGCTGATCCCAGTGCAGCACGACGCTGGCACTGCAACTTAGTTTGAGTCATTTTTAAAGTGATAGCAAGCCCAAGACGCCAACACTGGCATCAGCTGCTTTACACATGCATGTTTGTAGAAATAAACACACAAACACACCATATCAACTGTGTAGAATAGCCCAATTATAGCTCATATAGCTGGTTGGAAAATGATGACATCACTTACTTGGCTCTGAAGAAGAAACTGTGATGGAAGTGTCTGTGAAATGAAACAATTGTAACTTTTTTCTGACGTTTGCTGTTGTTGTAATGGTCATATGGCAAACATTAAACTGTCTACAGATTCAAGGCTTAAATAAATTACTAGCGAGAAAAACAAGCTAGTAAACAAATCTCAGCTCTTACGTTTTGTGTTTAAATATTTTAGTGTTTTTATAATGGGTTTTTTTTTAAGATAAATTGATATTAAATGAAGTAATGTGGGCTCCTTCATGCATAAAGAACAATGGATAAACACATGATAACAATCAGCATCGATACAAATGAATTCTGCATCTAAAGTGACATCTGATATATATAGTGGGACTAAAAATGGCATTTATAAAAGTACAATAATGTACTGCTGGAACTATTTTTAATAGACATTTCTTATTAGATGTATCCCTGTTTGATCTTTTCTGTTAAACATCAGTTAATCTTTTTCTCGGACAGACTGTCATATAAACATGGTATCAGCATGATGTACTTGGATGTTATTACAAAGAAAAACTATAAATATATATATCCTTTAAGTGTACACACATGCACGGTAGTGAAGATAAGCCCACAAGTCCTAAAAAAGGAGGATAGTTAATATCTTTTAACAATAAATGGCTGGTTGTTTATACTTTAATAGAAATCTCCTCCAACGGGGATACTGCAGTGTGGATATGGTTCTTGTCATTCTAAATGCATATTTGAGAGCTGACGATGCCACAGATAGTGTCTCAGAAACCAAAGCAGACGATGGATCAGATGAAGATCTGACTTCAAAAGTTGTATAATGTGCCAAACTCTGTCATGACCAACTCTGCTCTCCGACCAAGTGGAAAACATTACCTCAGTTACTTTAAGACTTTCACAACATGGCAAGCAGAGATATTTATTTAAAAAAAAAAAAAAAAAAAAAGACAACCCACAAAGTGCACATCGTGGTCTTAACCAGCTCCACAGGTGCTCACACAGAGAGAAGCAGAAGAAGTTACAAATGGGAAGATGGTTGAAAGATACCGCCTGGGTTCATCAGTGCTGCACTTTGAGCTTTTCTTTGGTTAAGTGGGAAAACAACAAATAAAAACTGTTAGCTACAGTTTTACTTCCGTTTACATTATTTACTACACTAAAATGTTACAGATTAGGAAGAAAACTGATTTTATACTGTTAAACATCTTTTAAAAAACTGGGTGTGTATTTTTTGAAGGATTGAGCAACAATAGGGATCTAGATGCATCTGTTGTTTATGGAGAACACCAGAAAGTTTAAATGCTTCTGATATTAAAACTGTTTGTCAGTTGGTTCACAGCTGCTGACTTATCAGTTTCAAAGGCTGATTAGCAAGTCTATAATCTCATATATATTTATGTATATATACTGTGTTATGTATAATGTGTCCTTCAGGAGCAGTGTTCACTGACATTTCCCCAAATTTGAGAATATACAGTAACCAAAGAAATGATCCAATAAGGTAATGATGATGTTGCTGACATTTGTAAAGAAACAATATGTTTTCACAAAACCTTGATGTCTGCCATTCTCAATGTTGAAAGAACATTTCATCCAAAACAACTTTTTTCCCCTCAAGTACACAAGGCAGTTTTCTTCTTCAAACGAACTCACAAAAGAATTTATGTCAAACATGGAAAACAAAAATTAGAAATGAGTATAAACAATAGGAGCAACACACTGCACAGGGATTTTCTGCCCACTGTTACACACTTGTAATTTCAAATAAATAGGAAAGTTTGAGGTTGGAGCAAAATTTGGGAACACAATGGCAAAAATTATCCCGACAAATCCTGTTACAGTGTGGATGTTCACATCAGGTTTGAGGTTCATCAGGTTCATCAGGTTCATCGGGTTCAGCTTTATGATACAATGTTCCAATGAACAAGCCTGATGTTAGCATTGCCTTGCTTTTGGAAAAGAGGCTTGAGGCATGGTTTGTTTTCATTTGCACACTGTAAGGTATCATAAACACATATGACCTGTATCATTCAATCTCTCTGGCACACTGATCTCTAAAAAGCACAGAGGCTCTTGGCCTTTTCAAGCTTGGTCAGCTTTGTAATGATCCTCTTTCTTCATCTGTTGGCCAGAGAGAACCAAATAAAAAACTATCACATTTAGAAAATACCATCTACTTGGATCATTGTCAAAATGAACCCAGCACATTATTTATGTATTTTTTTTTCATCTTTCATTTTTTAATTCAATTGAGTGTCTGCTTCAGGTTATTACACATCTTTTTGGATCTTTGTAGCAGCACAAAACATTTTCTTTGTTATACATTAAAGGTTGCAGATACGTATGGCTGAAAACAAGCTTTGGTATGTCTATATCTCTGTGTGTCGTGTCTGCAACTGGCGTGTCGAGCACACGTTGGCTGCTGCTATGATGCACCTGGCATACCCTCGCTGTCTTGCTAACAGGGCCTGACAAGTCTGCTTCATGCTGGTCCAGAGGAGGAACACACTGTAAGAAGGGTCTTACATTGGTTGGCAGGTCATTACTAGTATCTACATGGGATCCCTGCATCAGTCAGATGAGCTATAAGACAGTACAGAACTTTGACATCATAGAAATATCAGTTTTTTTTAAGCTCATATTCATGTTTTGAACAAGTTTGTGCTGGACAGAAGATTAGAGACTGTGGTCCACATGTAACACAGTACTGGTTCACTATATGACAGGATGGGTTTTAAGTGTTTTAAGGAAGACTAATTTGTTCAAAGTGGCGTTCGTTGGGGGAAGAAGTTGCAAAATTTATGCTAATACCCACACACACACACACACACACACACACACACACACACACACACACACACAGCGACGCTCATGCATGTTCTCTTCTTGTCATCTGCACATGCACCAAAAGGGAGGAAGCTAAGAAACAAAATAAACGATGACAACACGGTTTCTTTTTGTTT
>OOFC01020006.1:0-14206 GCA_900323345.1 Pseudochromis fuscus
CACCACTGACAGATATTCATCTTCCGAAATATGATCACCGTTAGGGATGGGGACCGATACCGGTATTTAACCACGTGAGTTGGTCCTCCGACACTGTTAATCTCCAGCCATAACAGTGTTCTTAACGGTACTTTTATTAGCCTACTAAAGTGTCAGAAGCCGGTCCTCCTATGAACCGGTTTGATTTTCCATTGGGAGGGGGCCAGGTTGGGGCCGCGTCACGTTAAACGTCAGTACGTCACTGCAGAGGAAGCTGGTTCACAACAACCGGCCGCTAGCAAGCTAGCTGCTGTTTACAAACTACTCTTACCCTGTTACTATCAGTCCATGAAAAAAATATTTTTTTCCAGCGGATCTTCTAGTTACAACATTATTGAGTTAACAAAGCAGTGTTGCATCGCTACGTGCGGTATTCATTCAGTTTTGGGAATTTATGATGTCCTTCCTGATCCCATATGACAGCGAAGCGCACCCTCACTGTAATAATGTTTAAATGGAGGAGTTATCGTGTGCATACAAGTGCTGTTCCTGGTTTTACAAGTCTACACTGGGATCCAGAGCCAAAACGGTATTTTCATTACTTTATTCTTCTACTATCGCTAGCTGTGTTTCCACCGTCGCTCCCCAGCTCCTGGCGTAGTCGCTGCTTAACCGGTGCTAAGTCTGGCCAGACTTGGGGCCAGAAGTGGGGCCAGAGGTGGCCCCTGTTTTAGGGGCTGGGGCCGGGTCTCGCGGCAGTGGGGTTATTTTTTCTTACATTTACACTTTTGTTCTCATGGGACATTTTTTGTTCTGTAAATCCTATAAAACTTTTTTCTGGCAAATTTCTGACTTTTTTCTTATAAATTTACCACTTTAACCTCAGAATGTGTAATTTTGTTTTTCTTGTAATTTACAACTCTCCAAAAGTTTTCTCAGAATATCACCCCCCTGACCTAGCGCCACATTTTGTTGGACCTACAACTGTCCTAATATGCCATCATAAAGAGTAAAGTTTATACAAATCCTTAGAAACCATCAGCCACACTAAAGAGTTTTATAGATTACATGATCCTGTAAATATAGTATTTATTGCTGAACATGTGAATTCCCCCACACTCCAACATGGTTCCTCTCTTCATACAGACATTGGGCTGAATAAGTTACCTTTCATTTTCACCTTTTGCAGACAGAGACACAGATTAAAGTGGGTAAATGGAGTTTCTGTATAAAATAGGCCACAGTTCTGATCACAGACTTCCAAAACACATGGTGGCAGAGAAACTGTGAGGAGGAGGAGGAGGAGGAGGAGGGTCGAGGATGAGCAGCAGATGGCATGGAATTATCTGGATTCTTCAGCAGTACATCTTTTCCCATTACACCATTATTTTAATGGTGCTTATTTACCTGGACCAACATGGCCCTGAACAGCGTTCAGGCCTAAGTTACTGACACTAGTTTTTAAAAACAGCCAGCATATCACTACAGGTAGCATCTATTTCATTCTCCGTTGTCACAGTGGAAAACAGCAACGCGTCAAAGTCAAAACACAACCATGATATAGCTTGACAAAAGCAAACTGGTCTGGCAGTGCCCAGAGGACTGAACAACACTCAATCCATTGCTCAGTGGAGCTGGTCTGAAAGGATGTGAGACCAAGACCAATAATAAGTTTAGAGGGAAAATTCGCAGTTTGAAAATACAGTAAAACATATCTTTTCTCTGTGGATATTGTAGTGATTTGACCAGATTGAAATACGGATCTAAACAGGAACTATAGCTGTTAGAGTAATAACCAGGAGAATATTTCCCTCTGAAATGTAGTAGAATGAAAAGAGGAAGTAACAGGAACTACAAGGAAAATACTACAAGTATAGTACAAGTACCTGTAAACTATAGTACAGTACAACAGGTGAGTAAACAAAGTTTATATATCAAATATTGCATATCCAAAGACTGAATTGTTCAAGGAACCAAACAGTTTTGTGTGAGTATATGGTCACACATTAGGTTCCATTGGAGTGAAAATGGATGGAAGGAGCTACATGGTTAACTAGTACGACATTGTCACAGAGAGTAAAAGACGGGGATGTTGTTCGTTTACTTTCCAGTTGTATGGTTAGCTCGTTAGCTGCGAGCCATTTACTTTCTCACTATGGGTTTAGGTAGTTTGCTGTTAGTTAGTAGTTAGCTTGTCATCTCTGCTGAACAAACTACTATGACACCAATTTGAAATCGGTACATTATTTTCTAATATATATGTTCTGAAAAGGTTTTAATATGCTTATTCCATTGGATATTAAAAAACCATAGATGATACTGATACTGTTTTATACAAGTTATCTGTTCAAACTCAACACAACCAAATCACTAAAACCAGTAATTACGAACCAATACAATTAGCAAATCAAAAAGTATAATATTTAAGATTCCTTTATTGTTATTACATTAATTGTTGAACTTAACAGTCGCAGCTCTTGTGATGATTGCAATGTGTACATTAATTCCATGCCAATTTTATTTTTAATTTCATAAAAACGTGTTAAAAGCCTGGTAAAATGTCGCAGAATTAAATCCATCGATCTAATTCGTCCCACGTAAACAAAAAGTTTGGAAAGTTATAAATTATGGTTCAAGTGGTAATATAAGGACTTCCGCTTTTATTTTTTTCCAAAATAAAACCATTATAAAATTACCTGCTGTGATTTGCTGTTATATAGTGACACTGTGAAATATTGCACACACAGATACATAAATATTTATGCTGATAAGGAAATATTAACTTTTAGTGGCAACACATCTGCTGATTAACACGGGAACTAGCTAACGTGTTATTTAAACAGTTACGCAGCGGTTAGCTTATTAGCTAAGCGCTAGCTAACGTCTGGTTCTGTGCCACGACAGCCTGAACCTGGACGCCGCCGTCAGCTGCCTTGAGCTCAGCTTGTACCTGCCGTCGGCTCGCCTGTTCCGGTCACCAGCTGGGGGACATTTTTCATCGGTCGTGACCAGGCCGTAGCACCGGCTGACCGCTGCCTGCTGCGTGGCTCCACCAACGTAGCATCTCCTATTTAAAGTCCCCTGGCTAAAGTCAGATTCCGAGCGGTTGTGTCGGTGCCTCCTTGGCTCAGCACCGCTGATAATCCACCAGCAGCAGCCTCACTGAGAGCACCTGGAAAACCCTGACTGTACCCAGCTTCAAGGAAATAAAACACTCACCTGGACCGAGGCTGGATGTGGGGATGGATGTCACACAGTGAGTGTACCGGGGAAGCAGCGGCGGTGGTCGCCCACGGAGCGGTCACTCGGGTCGTAGATGTTTCCTCCACACGGTTCCTCTGTCCGTCTGACCGCCGACGGCCGCTCCGGATGGTCCGGGTGATCTCCTCACTGCAGCGGAGCAGAACTCAGGGGCGCTGTGCTGAGAGCAGAGAGCACAAACAAGCAGGAAGCTCCGGAGTCCTGCAGGGGGAGCAGCCGTGAGGCGTTCACAGACCCGCGACGTGTTCATTACTGTGGGAAAATTCACACACCACTTCAGCACCCATCTACGTTAATCTCGTAGACTGCATCATGTAAATTGTGTATACAGCTTACAATGTATTGTATATGGACTGTATGCACAATCAATTATACTGTATATAGTTCTGACTCTTTTTGTGAACCAGATCATACAATTGGGAAACTAATTGCTCATTAAAAAAAGATTCTAATTACTCTGAGATAATAAGTCAATATTTTCAAATATGAAGTAATTATTTATGCAATCACACGCTTTAGTTGCAAATATCAAATGTGTAAAATAATCTCCATGGGCACGACTGGAGATTTTAAAGACACAATGTATGAATTGTTACACAGCACATACTTAACGAGTTAATCTGCTGACTGAGCCCAATATCCAAATTCAATTCATAATCAGCTTGAAAAATGTTACGTGTGTTCCTGGCTAACTCGTTATTTTGAGACTATTATTACTATTATTACTTTGAGATACCTTTTTTACACACTAAAACATGCAGGGTTATTTTTTGTTAAAATTGGATTAATATTGGACTAATTCAATAGAAATGTATTTCAAACCTGCATACATACAACTTACATAAACAAGTAACAACAACATAAACAAGAGCATGGTTTGAAAAGGGGATGGATGAAGCAGATGCTTATACAGTTCCAATCCCCCACTAACTCACTAACTACATGCTGGGTTCATTTAATCTTTTTTTCATGCAATAGTTTATTGCTTTTACCCAGTATATTGTTTTTACACCCATCTTACTGGGTACAATAAACCCAGCATGTAGGCTACAACATCCAGTAGGCTATTTATCAAATTCTGTGTAAAACTAACCCAGTTTGTTCTGGGGTCAATTTTGAGGTACTATCCCAATACTTTGAAAATTGCTTAATATTTTGAGATACCTTGTTTTTTTTTTTAATTTAAAAATCTATTATTATTATTATTATTATTATTATTATTATTATTATCATCATCATTATTATTATTTTAAATACTTTTTTCATTATTTTGTTTCTCTAACGTTTTATGGTTTATGGTATATTCACAATTATTATGTGGAGTTATTAGTTTTAGATGCTAACCTAATATTTATTATTTTATGATAATTATTTGAGAAAGTTTTTCCATATTTTTCCACCACATTGGCAGCAATGGCCTTCCATACATATATGTTAAGTGTTTTTTCAAAGCGTGCCTTTTCAACTTTCACTTTCACGTTTCACTTCAGTCTGTCACACTTCTGTCTTGCGGTGAGTTTTTAGGTTGTGCGTAATGCTTCCTGAATGCATTATTTAAATTTCTGTTTTGAGTGGGAGCAGTGAGACGGCTTCTTTCTGTTCTGATCAAACGCAGAGACACGTCTTCTGTTTTCAGTCAGTTTTATTGATTATTGAACTCCGAGCTGTTAAACGTCGTCGGTTAGCCATGTTGTCTGTTCCGGATCAGCTTCATGAGATCAGTCAGATCTCGGAGTCTCTGAGCGGTTGTGAGCGCAGGACACTCCTGTACCTGTGTGGAGACGTGAACACGGATCACAGTGTGGTTCACGTGAAGGAGCTGCTGAGATCTGAGGTCCTGCGCCGTGGAAACCCGGAACGGTTCCTGCAGGAGCTTCTGCTGCATCTGGGCCGGTTCGACCTGCTGAGGAGGGTGTTTCAGGTCACCAGAGAGGACATGGAAAGGAGACCGGACTATACACAAGTCCTGCCGAGGTTCAGGTGCTTGGAACACGTCTGAGCAACCAGGAGTAAAGGGGTTTTTGTTGTGAGTAACCGTCATATTTCTTTTCCTCCTTCAGAGTGCTGATGGCTAAGATCAGTGAGGATCTGCTCATTGAGGACCTGAACTGTATGAAGTTCTTGTTAAGCAGCAGTTTATCCCGAGAGAAGATGGAGAATGCAACGGTACAAAAAAAAAAGAAATTAAGTTTTGTTTTTTATTTTCACTCTTCAGTTCCCTGAATGTGTGTTTGTGTAGGAGGGGAGTTTTGTACATGTTTTCATGTGACTCAAACATGTAAAAGAATGATTGGGTTTTTACTTCACACTTCATCAGTTTTAACTTCCACTCTGACAAGGTTTGCCCCTTTGTCTGTTCTACGTCAGAATTTCCTGGATGTGGTCAGTGAATTGGAGAAGTTAGACTCAGTTTCACCTGAAAGAGTCAACGTCATCGAGGAGTGTCTGAATAACATTGGCCGGATCGATTTGGCTAAAAAAGTGGTGTCTTACAAGATGTCAGGTGAGTGTGTGTTTTACTTTTTATACCAAAAGACTTCAAGAATTAAAGGTTTGTGTACATGTGAATTATGCTACATGTTCTGTAGAAAGGAAAATGAAAGAAGAAAATTGAGTCACATCACTGAAATGACCCATGATGCATGATGTGAGGTCAGTATCTCAGGAAAAGAAAACCAAAAATAGACAAAACATGACGGGGAAAAAATGTGTGAAACAACCAAGAAGTTATTTAAAACCACCCAAACTGACATTAAACAATTGTATTTCTAATTACCCAGGGCTACTTTACAAAAACCTAAGCTGGGAGTTTCCTGTTGTCCTGTTTGAATCAAGCCCTGGTTCAGTTTAATGAAAGCAGTGACCTATAAGTTATCATGGAGGTTTCACATGCTCCAGGCCAGGCTAACAGCCAGGCTTTATTCATCCTGGAATCCTGAAGTCTCATCTGGTCACATTTCAATGTGTTTTTAACATATATTACATGTTGTTATCTCTGTTTTCTACTTTATTTTTATTATTCTGCATGGGATTAGATTGTGACCAATTAACTTTATGTGGACAGAAAAAAATAACCAAAAATTAACTACAAAAAAAAATCCCAAAAGTAATTACTTTATTTTATACTTTATTATGTAAGTTTTGTCTGTGTTTATCTCTTACATCTGTTTTCATTTCTGTCATCATTTATAAGTATGTTTTGCTGTTCTCCTTCAGTTGAGACACCTGAACATTGTTCATCTCAGCAGCAAAGTTTTAGAGCTTCTGTGAGTGACACAAAACATATTCAACTTTTATGATTACTTTTTTGTTTTTGTCATTAAACTAAAACATCTCTTGTTTTTCCTCCTTTACAGCCAGTAAAACATGGACAGCCCCTCTGTGTTGGTAAGATTAACATCCTGCATAAGTGCAACACATTTAAAGACAACCCTACTTCAGAGATACTGTCAGTCAGAATACCCTGTTTGCCTTGCTGGAACAGATGTTTCTAAATGTAAGATGAATGTCTCAGTGAGAGCAGGAAAGTCCCGCCTTCTCATCTATTTGTATTTCCTGTTGTCAGCAGGCAGAGTGAACACACCACTGTCTGTACACAGAGGCCACAGCTGTGAGGTAAAACCTTATTCACGCACTCCTTGAGCTTTTTTTAAAATATATTTTTAAATGAAGTGCATTTATGAATCTTTCTTTGCATTTCAGACTCGACCAGCTTGGTACAAATTTAACTCCAATCCCAGAGGAGTATGCGTGATCGTAGACTGTGTGGGAAACGATGGAGGTGAGACACAGAAACACATTTACTGAAGTTACAGTTATTGAGGTTACTACCACAACCCCAGTTAAACTCGGATGCAATTAAAAGTCATGCATGAGTTGTTACCATTGTACTTGTTGTTCGCATTCAATTCAATTCAAATGGGGGTTGCGGCGCAATAGGAGATAAGGTGACAGATTATCAACCTAATCAATCTTCAGTGTCCGTGGTGTTTGATCAAATGCTGCAAAAGACGCGATTCAGGGTTGCTTAACAGAGAAGAAGAAAAAAATTGTTCCTTTGTCATAACATATGATTTTAATCACAGAGTTTTATTCTCCTAACTTTGTGACTTTAATCCCAGAGTTTTGACAAATTTAGTCTGAGTGAACTCAGTGTACTTAAATACTAGGGGAGTACTCCTTAAGGATAATGCATTTTTGCCGAGGCTGAGCAGGGCACGAATATTTTTTTATTATTATCCGTATCTGTGTTAAATGAAAATACTACATTGGGTAACTAACTGCTGTCTTCACTGTTCACGCTTTGTGATTGGCCAGTCACACACAGTGCACCCTCCTCCCTACACCGACATGCTGCAGCTAGGAGATACCCCTTTTCCACCAAACGGGTTCCAGTGCTAGTTCAGCACCGACTAAGCAGCGACTACCCCAGGAGCTGGAGGAGCGACAGTGGAAACACAACTAGTGATAGTCAATGAGTAGAGTAATGAAAATACAGTTTTGGCTCTGGATCTCAGTGTAGACTTGTAAAACCAGGAACAGCACTTGTATGCACACAAACAGCTCCTCCATTTAAGCATTGTTACAGTGAGGGTGCACTTTGCCATCATATGCAACTAGGAAGGGCATCGATTTCCCAAAACTGAATAAATACCACACGTAGCGATGTAAAACTGCTTTGTTAACTCAATCATCTTGTAACTAGAATATCCACTGAGAAAAATTATTTTGTCATTGGCTGATAGTAACAGGGTAACAGTAGTTTGTTAACAGCAGCTAGCTTGCTTGCGGCCAGTTGTTGTGAACCGGCTGCCTATGCAGCGACGTACTGACGTTTTATGGTGACACGGCCCCAACTTGGCTCCTTGCCAGTGGAAAAGCAAACATAGGAGAAATGGGATCTGGACCAACTAAGCACCAGCTCTAGCACCAGCACGGACCTAGCACCTGTTTTTGTTTGGTGGAAAAATGGGGATGATGAACTTATTTCGTAATGTACACGGTGCATGTGACGAGAGACAGAGCTGAAAACGGCTCGTGTCACGCGGGTCACTGCCTCGTGCCTCCACTCCGGTCAGGTTTTGTAGTTTTTCTTGAGCTCGCCTCTCTTTCAGTTTGTAAACTGTTTAAATTTCTTAATGAACTTAATTTGTAAGTACACGGTGCATTTGATAAGACGGAGCTGTAAATGGCTCGTCTCGCGTCAGTCACTTCCTACACCCTGGTCTTTTTTTTTTGTCCTCCACACAGCTGTCCTGAGGGACAGTGCAGGCAAGTGCAGTTCCTTTACTATTGTGATTAAAAAAAACAACAACATTGGTTTGAATCTCAGTTTTGAGGCTGTTCTAATAGTTTTCACTTAGAATAATGTACGGATTTATATCCCACCCTCTGGTTAATCCACGCCCACTTCCGGTTTAGGCCCTGCCCCTCTGAGTACAGATACAGATAATGTGAATGGATAAACAGATACAGATACAGAGAGTGCTGTACTCGCTCATCCCTATTAGATACTCCAGAAAGTACACGCGCGCTCAAGTCGAAGTACTTAATACATGCATCTTTTCAGTGAGCTGGTAGCAAATTCTTGTTCTTTCTTCCTTCAGAAATGTTGGAGGAGACCTTTAAAAAGCTTCACTTCAGCGTCGTCCTTCACAGGTGGCTGAGCGCCGCCGACACTCTGTCCACTCTCAGAGAGACGTTCAAACAGATACATGCCCACAGAGGAGATGCTTTTGTCTGCTGTATCATTAGCCGTGGAAGTGCAGACCACCTCCTGGGGACAGACCAGTATGGCAGGGGTGTGCTGATGGACAACGTCAGACGTCTGTTCACCGCCGATGCTTGCCCCATGTTGGCTGGGAAACCCAAACTCTTCTTTATCCAGAGATACAGCGTGGCAGAGCGGCTGCCTGGCACCCAAAGGACGCAACGGGACGAGGACCTGGAGACAGACGGCTACGATGGACTGTCCTCCTGCAGCTACATTCCCACAGATGCCGACATGTTCTGGAGCCACTGCTGGACAACCGAACGTCAGCTGGAGCGGAGACAACACCGCTCTGTTTACCTGAAGGCTCTGACGAATGGTTTCCACAGAACACACAGGAGGTACAGCAAACACCCTGTAGCAGATTTAACAACAAACTTCATATCAAACATGACATAAGTAATGCATATGAGTTAGGTTGTACTTTTCAAAACCGTTTCCAGGCAAAGAAACGACAAAATGCAGTCAGTGCAGAGTTAAAATGCTAAACATAGTTTAGGGTATTAGGATCATGGCTGGCTGCAGTAGCTCTCCCTATTGAGCTCCACAACAAAATTTATATCTAAAACATTTGAAAGTTTTTGCACAATTTAAAATCACAAACAAAATGACAGATATTCAGGAATTCAGAGTGCAGGAAGAGGCAGAAATCCCAATGGGCTTATTTGAATTCTCCAACTAAATAATGTGACAATTTTACAACACAAAGAAACCAGATAGATAGATAGATAGATAGATAGATAGATAAAAACTTTATTAATCCCCATTTGGGGAAATTCAAATGTCCGATAGCAAACAAACCAATACAGACGTTAAATTACACAAGTAATAATAACAAGTAATAATAATAAAACAATAATCACAAGAAGAAGAATAAGAAGAGTGCACCAGCAAACAAGTTCAGTTCGGTTCAGATGTGTGTGTTGTACAGTCTAACAGCTGAAGGTACAAATGATTTGGTGAACCGTTCAGTTTTGCAACGCAGTGAGAGGAGCCTATTGCTACGGTTACTCCTCTGGGCTACCACTGTGCCATGTAGAGGATGTCTGGTGTTACTCAGGATGCCCTGCATCAGAGCCATCATCCTCCTCTCCAACACTGCCCCCACAGAGTCCACCTCCCTCCCCATCACAGACACGCATTTGTGGATCAGTTTGTCCAGCCGAGTCCTATCCCGTGTGCTCATACTGCCACCCCAACAGACAACCCCAAAGAAGACAGCACTCGCCACAACAGACTGATAACAGATATACAGCATATCACTGCTCACTTCAAATGCCCTGAGTCTCTTCAAGAAATACAGTCTGCTTTATAGATAAATACAGCGCCACCTGCTGGTTATCTGCTTTACATTAACACAATATTAACATACGGACAATAACCATTGCATAAAGTATTGGAAACCAAGATGTGAATATGTCTGTAAACCCTTTCGGTATTAATATATTTTGATGTGCATGAAATAAAGAAAATAAAGAATATAAATTGACAATTTACAGTGAGCAGTACTAACTCATTAAAATCTATTCCATAATTTGATCAACTTAAAATCAGATTGAACATTGACATCTATAAGTGAAACGTTTAGAAAGACAAAGCCCTGAAGATTAACAAGTTATATAAGACTGGTCATTTAAACAGTGTGTGATCTGTGCCATGACTTTTGGGAGGAGCTCACTTTGTTGTTGTCAGAAACCAACATAACATTTATAAGGCATTTATTTTCTAGTGTCCATCCATCCATCCATCCATCCATCCATCCATCCATGTTCTTCCGCTTATCCGGGGTCGGGAAGCGGGGCAGCAGGGAAGCCCAGACTTCCCTCTCCCCAACCACTTCATCCAGCTCTTCTCGGGGGATCCCGAGGCATTCCCAGGCAAGCCAAGAGACATAGTCTGTCCAGCATGTCCTGGGTCTTCCCTGGGGTCTTCTACTGGTGGGACGTGCCCTGAGCACCTCACCAGGGAGGCGTCCAGGAGGCATCCTAATTAGATGCCCAAACCACCCCATCTGGCTCTTCTCAACGCAGAGGAGCAGCGACTCTACTCCGAGCTCCTCCCAGATCACCGAGCTTCTCACCCTGTCTGTAAGGGAGAGCCCGGCCACCCTAAGGAGGAAGCTCATTTCAGCTGCTATATTTTCTATTAAGAAGAAAATTGGGATGGAAATTCTTTGCGACCTTGAAAGTGCTGCAGCAGCAAAGTGGATCGATTTATATTTAAATATGAAAAATACAAATTTGTAACAATTACAACAAAAAGGGAATTTTAAATAAAAATATTTTCTATTAGTTGCATTAAGTGCAAACTCTGAGCTGTCTATGATGGACTACACTGTAAAATTTTTTCTTAAGGCATTATCAATTTACCAGGAATTAATATTTTCTGAGTCAATTTGACCATCTTCACATGTTAATTACTGAAAGCAATAAATGCAGATATTGTGAGGTGGTGATTCCCGCTGATCATATCAATATATCAATATAAATTTATTTCAAACCTACATACAATACAACTTACATGAACAAGTAATAACAGTATCAACAAAAGCATGGTTTCAAAAAGGTAATGGATGAAGCAGACGCTTATACAGTCCCAGCCCCCCTCACTCACCATCACAACACACATAACACAAAATCGTCAAAACAAGACAACAACCAGCCCAAACACTCTCTGACCCCACACCCCTCTCCCTTTGTGCTCACAGCTGAGGGCATCAGTCTCTATCTTCCAAATATTTTATCATAACATTTCCTTTAAACATTTTTTAAAGTTGGATAATGGTAGAGGAACCTTTGAGCTCTTCAGCCAAACCATTCAAGAGAACTCCCCTCTCTCCTCATAGATTTTATAGTAGTTCTTACTTTTGGTTGATGCAGTTTATTACTCCCCCTTGAGGGTAGAGATTTTTTTGATGCCCTGAACATTATTTGAGCAGTTTTATAGTCTACCAAATCAATTAATTTATATTTTCCTTTATGAACAATTCTTATCGCCTTTTTCTGGAGAGTAATTATAGGCAATAAATTTGACTTGTAACAACTTCCCCAGACTTCTACACAATAATTTAAATACGACATCACAGACAGAAAGTATCCTGGAAATATTCTGGAAAGCTTCTTTGCTTGTAGAAAATAGAGGGAACCTTTTCTGAACGTTATGCATTTTTCATCCGTCATCCTGTTTGTGTTTTTCTGACAGGAATCTCGTGGACATCCACACAGAGGTGAACGCCGCCATCTTCGATCACAACGGGAGGAATCCTGGAGAAAACTACCAGCTGGATGTAAAACACACTCTGAGGAAGTATCTGTTCTTGCAGTAGAAGATTCATCATATTTATCTCCATCACTTCTGTTAATAATGTTACCTATGCATTTTGATGTACAAATATGCCAATGAAGAACCTTCTATTACAGTGTTCACACAGCGCCACCTGCTGGATATTTTTTATATCGAAAACATGTTTTCACATAAATTTGAAAAAGAAAAACCTATTTAATTGTTAAAAAATATATTTTTGTCAGTTTCCAGTCTTTACCTTTTCTGTAAATGCACATTTGAATAATTTCCTACACAAACAGGACAAAATAATGATAATTCATTATTCAACACCACCACTGTCCCCACACATCCTGTACAACTTGGAAATTTTAAGACCTATTTTTCTGTTCTGGAACTTGAGAGACACAAGTAAAATGCCCTAAAACCCCTCAGTCATCCTGGAAAATAATTTGACATTGTCGTCTTTTGCTGAGTGAAAATTGTGGGATCTGTACATTTTTTGATGACAGATTACACTATAACATATTTTCTTGTGGAGCCACACATTTTTCAAGCATTATTTAATAACTTTTTCAATTTTATACAAGGCTTATACATATCACAGAGGCACATAAAATTGGTGGAGGCATAATTAGCATAAAAATAAACAAAACTCCTAGCCTTGTATTACCCTGAATTTTCTTAGATTAATTTTGCAAATTTATGAGAACAGGATTTCTATATATTAATTTAAAATAAAGTCTATTTATTAGGAATATTCTGAGGTGGTGAGTTCCTTTATGGAATCAGTTTATGTTTTGCAAGATGTCCGGAAAAAGTTTTGCTTTAAAATAATGGGAACCCTGGCCTGTTTTGTTTTTTTTAAACTTAACCCTAACAGCATTACTATTCATGGATATAAGCAGGTTTATATTTTGAAGCATTAACTATTCTTACCTCGTACAGTGCAGCTAAACGGGCCTGACGACTTACTGAATCAGTGCTCTGATTTTATTTTTATTATAATAACTAGTTTTGAAATTTAAAGATGATAGATGAAGTGAATGCTATATTTGATTTGTGATGTTTGTTTATTTAATTATCTGTCAGTGCCTTTATTGCATTTGTATTTTCTGAACTTCATGTCTTATTTTTTGGAGTTAATTCAGAACTGTAAGGGGTTTTTTTTTTTTTTTTTCAAATTATCACATAATAGTAATAGTAGTACTATTCTTTTCTATGAAAACCACTCCACACTATATAAAGTTCTTATTGTTATTGCAGCTTAAAACAGCAGCTGGTATGTTTTGTGTTTTCTTATACACCCTTTTATGTTTTTTTTAACTAATGTTTTCACACTTTGTTGAAGGAACATAATAAAGAAAAGCCATTTTCTGATGTGGGTCAGCATCATTCATCCTATCAGCAACACAAATCAATCAATCAAATGAAAATTAAACTTTATTTATATAGCACTTTTAATCCAGGTAAGCACGGTTGAAAGTTCTTAACTGACAACTGATCAGTCAATAGTAACACTCAGTCAGACCCACATATACACTGATCCAGGTCTTGTGCAGTTCTTTGAAGTTTGTAATATTTAATGAGGGATACTTACATGTGTAAAACCAGTGAAACTGATAAAAATGCTTTTATCCATCATATATATATTTGTTGTTAAACTTAAAAAAAAAAGAAAAGATACAGTATATCAGTTAAAGAAATGTGTGTCAAATAAAATCACATGCAAGTATTCTTTATCAAACAGTATCTATCTATCTATCTATCTATCTATCTATCTATCTATCTATCTATCTATCTATCTATCTATCTATCTGTCTGTCTGTCCGTCTGTCTATCTACGTAAGGTGCATTCACTCACTCATTTTTTACAGTGTGATAGTAAATAAGGATTTTTTTTTTTTTTTTTGG
>OOFC01020008.1:0-17967 GCA_900323345.1 Pseudochromis fuscus
GATGAGATGAGATTAGATGAGATGACATCAGATGAGATGAGATGAGATGAGATGAGATTAGATGAGATGACATCAGATGAGATGAGACGAGATGAGATTAGATGAGATGACATGAGATGAGATGAGAGGAGATTAGATGAGATGAGATGACATCAGATAAGATGAGATGAGATGAGGTGAGATGAGATCAGATGAGATCAGATAAGATCAGATGTCATGAGATAAGATGAGATAAGATAAGATGAGATAAGATGAGATGAGGTGAGGTGAGTTGAGATGAGATGAGATGACATCAGATTAGATGAGATGACATCAGATCAGATAAGATGAGATGAGATGAGATGAGATCAGATGAGATGAGATGAGATGAGATGAGATGAGATGAGATTAGATGTCATGAGATAAGATTAGATAAGATAAGATGAGGTGAGTTGAGATGAGATGAGATGACATCAGATTAGATGAGATGACATCAGATCAGATAAGATGAGATAAGATCAAATATATTAGTTATGCAGATGATGAAGAAGATCAATCAGCTGTGTCACTCTGGTATAATTAACCAATCTAAAGAAAGTGAAGATGAAGATAATTATAAGAGGAGGAGGTTATGGGAGAAAAAGAATTAGACACTACATATATATGTTTGTGTGTGTGTGTGTGTGTGTGTGAGAGACAGAGAGAGGGAGCTTGTCACTCTACACCTCATGGATTCTGTGGCTCACCAGAGGCCAGTGTGGTTCACTGGGGGCTGAAACACTCTAACCACACTGTGTGAGAGTGTGTGAGTGAGTGTGTGAGTGTGTGTGTGCCAAAGCCGCAGGCCGCTGGCCACCCTCTCCGTGTGTACAGCAATATTTCTTTGCACTCGAGTTGAGGCGAACCGAGGGGACCTCATCTCTTCCCAGATATTTGAATCAGTCTGACACACACACACACACACACACACACACACACTGCTCCATCAAATACCTTCTATAAACCATAACAGGATGGAGGGATGACCCAAATGTTTCTTAAACTGACCTCCAGGATCAGTTGGACCATGTTGACCTTTCAGAAGTTGTGTCCATGTTCAATAATGTGTTGAATGTTTATTTGATTTCCTGCAGAGCTGAGAGCTGCTTTGATTTCATCCATTCATTTTATTTGATTCACACTTACATGGGTGATTTCTGACTTTGAATGTGACTGATTTAAAAGTAAAACATTTATTTTAGTTTATGAATAAAAAAAAAAAAAAAAAAAAAAAGACTTGTTGTCATTACAGTTTTTCTCAGACGCTTTGGTTCATTTCTCAGATCAGAATTGAAAATCTCAAAACTACTCAGTCTTCACATCATTGTGTCACTTGTGCACATCAAACAAGCAGTTTGTCATTTCTTTGAACAGAGACCATTATGATCTATATGACAAAAGCAGCTGATAATGTAAGAAACAGCAGAGAATGGTACAGAATCTTTTGCATGGACGTACTAAAGCATTTACAACTTGTTCAAAGAAACAAGAAACTGTTTGAACTGTTTGAACAAAGTTGTTTTGAGAAATTCTATTTTGATCTGAGAAATGAACCAAAGCATCAGAGAAAAACTGTAAATATTGGTGGATGGATGGATGGATGGAAGGATAGATAGATATACTCACTCAGGTACACAGTGACTGAAGTGGATAATGTACAGTTATATGTGGCTACAGATATTATATATTCCCTGTTAAAATAAGTAGTGTGATGCCTCCACCTGGACACTGTCTCTGTTTGGTGTTTTGTGTTGCAGGTGCAGAGTGGAGGAGCTACACCTGGACCCTGTGGGGTAAAAAGCTTCCCCCATATCCAGACAGTGTCTTACCCACTCTGGCTGACATGTTGTTGGGGTTGATTTTGCAAAATAAACATGGACACTAACTGATCTTAACTCTATTGTCTCCTGGTTTTTGTCCCTGTCTGGAGCCGGACTGTACCAGCAGTCATGGATATGGTTTGTTAGATGAGCTATTTCCAGTGCACATTGTTTGTTAGCCTGGTGGTCCAGCTCTGTATCAGAGGGTCAGAGGGCAGCAACTCGAGAAGATGATGGTGTGTGGAGTCCTGATGTTCTTCATGTAATTACCTCCAGTGCCAGAAGAGGGAGACACAAGTTCTTCAGTACAGATGTGAAATGAAGTGTACTTAAACACTGTACAACAATATAAGCATGAGCTAGCATAGGAGCCATCAGAAATTATATCAACAGAAGTCAATACCATTCAGATTTTATCCAACAGTGGCTACATAGTGAGCTGCCACAGATGAAGATGTCTGCACTGAGCTGAGACCTTTCTGAATCCATCCAGCCTGATAAATCTGTCATAATGTGGACTATGAGCAGTTAAAGCTGAATGCTACCTTATTAGCGGTTTTCTTCAGGAGTGCCTGAGGCCCTCTGATAACATTTGTGAGTGTGTGGAGAAGCTGTGTCAGCATTTGGTCCCTCAGTCAACACTCCATTGGGTTTGGAACAAAACAAGAAAAAAAACAGAGACAGGGAGGGAGGAGATGGAGGAGGAGGAGGAGGAGGAGGAGGAGGAGGCGATGGGTAGATGGATGTGAAAATGAGTGAGCGGACTGACAGTCAGGGGAGCCATTGATCCTCCTCTCTGCTCCCTCTATCCCATCCTGCTCTCCATTGGCAGAAGACAGATAGTGTTGAGGTGGCCTGTATTGGATTTATGAGTTAATGGCCTTGCCAGGATGAGACAGATGGAGAAATAAGGAAGAGGAGGGAGGGAGGGGAGGAGAGGAAGAGCAAGAGATTATCTGTGGGGAAGAAAAATTGTTCATGACTTTTTTTTTTAGTGTATTTCTTTATATACTGCACTTTTAATGGCTGCAGCAACACATCAGAGGGGAAGTTTTTATTACAATGACAGAAGTCCTAAATACAGGCATGTGGTAATATATGTAACTATGTATACTCCTCAGATTGTTGGGATGTTCTGGAAACTGTCAATTACCACAGTTTTACTTCTTAAAATACTCTAAAAAATGCACAGGATGTGGTCAAAACCTCTGCAAAAAACAAGTAAAGTTGGTATTCATTGGTCAAGGGTTGAGATTAGACTTTTATGAGTTTAAAGTTCAGAAATGGTGATTGTATTGTTTGGTCCAATCAGGAGGAACCAACCCAAACCTGGCATAACCCTCTACTCAGAGAACTATACTCACATACATTAGTCCCATACATCGTCACTGCAGTCCGACACATCAACGATGACCATTGTAGGGCTTCAGTTTTATTCATTTACTCCACACTGGTCTGTCTTTTGCTAGGTTCCTTTGACGATGTCCTTACATCTCAACCAAGGTCTTCCTTGGTTTCACTTTCCTTCACAGAGTTGGGAGTAAAGTCACTTCCTGAAGAGTCTATGACCTCACCACCTCAGCTACCTCTCAAAAACTATGCCTTTGATGGTAGATCTGCACGATGTCGGATGTTAGTGATCTTGTCCATCCATGATATAGATGGTCCATGTTTCAGCATCACACTGGAGGGAAGACAAAACAACAGCCCAACAAACTTCACTCATCCCACACTGTATATAAAAGAGGGTCATACCCACACCCATTGGTTTGTGGACTAAAGTTGGCAATCCAGGAGTTTGGTATTTGCCTGTTTTCAACTTGTTTTTTGGATAATAGGGCTCAGCAACAAAGTATAAAAAGTAATCTGCCTGTCAATCAAACCACCCACACCTCCAAATATTGCCATCTTGGAAGCTAATATCTCCTTAATAATGAAATGATTTTCAGATGGACCACCAGATCACTGAGAAGAAGAGTTGACTTTATCTAATGACACCAGAATGACTTGTAGAAAAAGTCAGACAATTTAAGTCAACTGGAGACAGAGTTTTTTGGAGCAGACATCTAGTGGTCATCTGTGGTATCACGCTATGTTTTTACATAAAGTCTATTGTCCCATAAAATACCATATTTACTAGTCACAAGACATCAAAGTAAAGACATGTTCACATCACCAGATTAATATGTCGAACTTCCTCCTTTCACGCAAAGGGGATCCACTCCACTCCAGTTACCTCACGTCATAACATTTTGAATTGGCCATCATCAGCCATACCAACATAACAAGCTTCTGCCACATAATTGGCTGATTAGATATAACTTTAATGAGCAGATAACTGGATGCCTGTTGACATAGTAGAAATGTTTCAAAGTGTTGGCTGTTGTCCATTCATTAGAAGAAAAATAGTCACGTTATTGGGTTTCTTTGCTCTTGTTTCAAGGGATCGTAATGTTTTCCAGTAGCTCCTGATATTTTGTTATAAATGTTTAAGTCTTGTTGGACTTTTTTGCTGTAATAGTCAACACTGTCAGTAGGTGGCAGCATAATGTCAAGCAGCTGAACTGATTCCTGCTTTATGCTCTCGTTGACTTGTCTGACTTTTTGCTACAAAGATTTTACGTAGCATGAGGTTAGCCTGTCTTCTCGTTAACCCTTTCTATCAGAACAACTGGTGTAGCCTGGGACCTGTGAGACGGGTTATCAGACCAACCTTTGGTGCACTGATAATAAAAGTGTACCGGTGTACTTGTGTATGTGTGATAAACTAACAGAAGCTATTAATTGTCCAAACACTGAGTAATAAACGTGTCTATATTTGTGTTCTTGTGAAACTACTGTTCAAATTCATTGTAGACATCCCACTCAGAGTTCAGTCCAAACACCAAGATGACTTGGGACAGCAAAGCATCCCAGAATACATTGTGGACATGGACATTTCTGAAGCTATAATCTTCAAAATCCAGCTGTTGTTGTGTCACAGAGTGTAGTTTTAAGATGTTTTCAGGTGAGAAATTAGCTGTTGAAGCAAATCTGTTATTGAAGCCTGTTTGGAAACTTGCTGTGATGTGATGTTTGCATGGATGTGTTTGCAGATCCAGGACATCCTGATCTCAGCTGCTGTCTCTGATCTGTCTGCAGTGGTTAACCAGGGATTTAAATTGTTGTAGGTTTATCTGACAGACTTTGGTCTCAGAGTGTAAAGCTGCTTTGTTCCTGGGTTTAGTTTGTCTGAGGGCAAAGTTACACATCATAACATCCATCCATCTTCCATACTCACTCACAGAGCCCGATCATAGCATCATATTTTTATTTAATACTCCAGTAGAGTGCTGCCATCGCACTTCAGACAATATCTTTGTTTGTTTTTATTGCACATGGTACAAACCTATCACACTATCATACTGAGAAAGGCCATTTATTCATTCATTCATCTTCAACACCCGCTTAGAGGTGTGGTGGAGGATGTTGAAGCCAATAACAACCGATAACGTAATAACAGACGATAACGTAACAAATTTGTCCTTTTTGAAATGTAATAGGCCAATAACATAATAACTGGCTAAAAGTCCTGAGCCAATAACTTTTGGCTAATATCGTACTAATTTATTATGTTATTGGCTGCTTATTTGGCTTGATTAAAGAAAAGAACTTTGCAAATGTAATAACTGAGCCAATAACGTAATCAATTATAACGTTAATAACATGATTTAAATTATTACCATAATAAATAATTACGTTATTAGCCAAGAGTTATTATTGGTTCAGGACTTTAATCATGTTATTGGCCAGTTAGTATGTTATTGGCCTATTATGTTTCAAAAAGGACAAATTTATTACGTTATCGGCTGTTATTACGTTATTGGCTTCAACAGAACCTATCCCAAACCCGACAGCAAACCAGTCTGAAAATGCATGCTAACTAGTCAGCTAACTACCCAACTTAAGTCCAAGTATAGTTTAATAAACATGATTAAATAGCTAACGAAACACCAACATCAGTTTTAGCTAGTGCTAATGGTAGCTAGCTAAGTCGTTTTTCTATTTATTGTTTCGTGGACATTATTTAAGTGTATTTTGGTGTTCAATTTTCCACAGTATCACTTCCTGCATCACTGTTGCGAGCTCAGTGACATGTAGCTACACAACATGAGGTTCAGAAAAGAAGAAGAAGAAGAAGAAGAAGAAGAGGTTAAGGCAGAAGGGAAGACGAACCATGGAGCGACTTCCAGCTCTGTAATGACATTTGGTCCAAGGTCGTGACTTGTATCCTGCAGGGAGGCCCGAGTGTTGTAATCTATATCACTTACTGTGTCTGCTGCCTCCACTTATATGTGCCTGTGTGTATTCATGCAGCATGTGCGTGCATGTCGGAGTGGCCGCGGGCCGTAATGATAATAAATATGATTATTAATAACATTAAAGTGAGGTATGTGGACCCCAGAGAGATGATGTACTGAGGATGTGTCCTCCGCAGGTCGGCCCACAGCCATCTGTCTCCCACACTGCTGCTGCTGCTGCTGCCATTAAACCCAGCACAGACTCCCAGCGCTTCACTCCGTCTTTTACTCTGACAAAAAACTGCAGTGTAAGCTCAGTTGAGGAGAAACAATAAACCAGACCTGATGCAGGAAACAGACATTCACTGAGTGAGGTTTGGTTGCATAAACTTGACCAGAAATCATCTCCAGAGGTGGCACATATGGGTCATTTTAGAAAGTAATGGCATCATTTTGGTTCATCTCTATCAGTAAATAATCAGAGCTTCAAGGTCCACTCAGTAGATTTTAAAACCTATGTGAGTGTTATCTGCAAAGCTGTGGCATCTAAACTTTTAAATTCAAAAATGCTGTTCTGCACTAAATGTGTAACCCAGGTACTGCATTACAAGTTACTGTAACACAACCACTCTTGTTAGAGCCCGATATGTAACAATGACCTGAATTGTTACAAAAAAAATTAATAAAACCCGAAATGTAACAACTGGTCAATAATGTAACAAGATGCTGAGTCCAAAAAATAAAAAACTTTGCCCAAAATGTAAGAACTTCTGATTACACTTTTTATTTATTTTTTTATTCAGGAATTCAAATTCAGGACGTTGTCACATATTGTTGTTGTTACATATCAGGCTCTAACAAGTCTTATCTGCAAAGCTACGACCATCTAAACATCTAAATTCAAATATGCTGTTCTGCACAAAACCTGTAACCCAGGTACTGCATTATTACATGACTGTAACAGAACCGCTCTTTACACTCTTTAGAAAAAAAGGTGAAAGCAACAGGACTTCTTGTCATTTTGGTACCAAAACCTGAAGAATATGTGAGTGTTGAATTGAATGAAATGCTCAATCTGAGGTTTGAATTTCCAGAAGCCAACATTACAGAAAACATAAGAAGCAGCATCAACCTGTATCTTTCCCCATATTGATATTTTAAAGATTGATTTGTTTGAAAAATAAAAATAAGGTAGGGGGTTGTAGTTAATGAGCTAAGACACTCCCAACCTTGAGTGTGCAGTGCCCACTACCAATGTTAACATATGCTGTCTGTCCATACTCCTCCAACCCCCCCCTCCCCTCCTCCCAGCTGACCTCCTCTGACCCCCCAAGTCTCCATATCCATCCACATCTAGGATTCTCCTCTCATTCCTCCATCGCTCCATCCTGCGCTCACGTATTTTTTGTCATCCGCCGAGTAAAATTAAAAATGTAGATCTAATCGGAGGGGGGTTGTAATGTGATCAGGATGACAGGGGATCAATGGCGACTGTCACACATACATACATACACATTACAGCCACTGATGCATGTTGTGTAAGGGATGGACGGATGGAAGGAGGACGGTAGATGACCCGTCTCTTTTTATTAATCCTATTTCTTTTTGCCGTCTTACATTTGAACATGGAAGAACATGAATGGTTATTGAACAATATTCAATATATTCTTTTAATTCATATTTTCTTCTTGAAAAATGTCATGGACGATTGTCACATAGCAACGAAAATGTTCTGTTTTCTGTTCTGCACTAAACTTGTAACCCAGGTGCTTCATTAGCATATTACTGACTAAAAAACTCCAAATGTACACTTCTGTATTTGATCCCTGTATGTACTCCAAAGTGCTAATTAGTATAAACTACAAAGTCAGGTTGAAGCTGATGGAAATGCTGTTGGTTTTGGCATTAATTACAATTTGACCAGATGATGGATCGAGATGAGAAGATAAAGTTCTGGTCGCTCTAGATGAAATTGTGCAGAATCGTGAAAGTTGCCACAATCTACCCTCAGGGGAATATCTGTAGGAAATATCATCTCTATATATTCAGCAGGTGCTGAGCTTGAACATAGTAGCGCACTGCATCATCCAGCACTAACATCCCCTGAGACATTATGCTAGCATAGAATAAAATATTTAGTATAATTACTTCTTTTTGCTTTCAATATTAAATTAGAAAACATGTTTTAGTTTATTTTTGTAGCCAAGAAAATATTAACAAAGCAGAGATAAACAGACACTTACATACCTGGGGTAAAATAATCTAAAGGAACCAAACCTACAGCTGTCAACATTTGTATTTCTAGACGACAGAAGTGTTGAATCAATGCATTTTTATCAGTGTATTTGTTTTCATGTGTCTGTAACAATAATAATGGTTTGGATTTATATGGCGCTTTTCTCTGGAAGTCCAGACTCAAAGCGCTTGCACAGAGACCATTATTCATTCACACCCATTCATACCAGTGGTGGTAAGCTAAGCTAGCCACAGCTGCCCTGGGGCAGACTGACGGAGGCGTGGCTGCTAATTTGCGCCTCCGACCACCACCAACCCATTCATCCAAGTTTCATGTGGGACAAGGTGGGTAAAGTGTCTTGCCCAAGGACACACTGACAATGACTGGGAGGAGCGGGAATCGAACCCCTGACCCTTAGGTTGGTAGACGGCTGCTCTACCACTGAGCCACTGCCGTCCCGTAACATCTTTTTTTAAAGCAGTAAAAATTAAAAAATAAAATATATTATTGTATTATGACAGGTTTTTTGGGAACCCAAGCCACTGGAAAGGTACTATAGGGAACACATACTGATGACTACTCTGTGTAATATACTGTTGACCCTTCATGCACGACCAAAGCAGCTCCTGCTTGCAGAGGCCTGGACTCCACAGGCCTGTGAAGGAGGAGTCTGTAACTAAGATATTAACAGTGGATCCTTTAGGTTTGTCTAAGTTGTGAGTTGTAGCTGCTGCAGTTTGGACAGTAAAATAGTTTTATGATCCATGATATTTATCTGTGAGTGCTTGTAATGTTTTAACTTATAAAAATTAGTCAGAATCTGATATTATAATCTTTTGCAGCTTTACTTTAATACTGTGTTTTTAATTCTTATCCCACGCAACTGAAAAGTGTGTAAAAAAAAATCCCAGTGTGAGTGAACCAGTCCCTGAGAGTGTGAATCCTCTGCAGACTGGTTTATGGTGGAGATACCGCACAAGACTTTGGCCTTTAAACTCTGAACTCCAACCTAATGCCACCATGTCCCCGATCCAAATCTAATCACACTTTAATAATTAACTGTCCTCTTATCACAGCTGCATGTGCACACACACACTCCACACACACACACACTCCACCTGCACACCTCCTGTTGTCACACAAACACAGCAATTGTGCAAATGGAGCATAAATGAAATATTGACCCTGAGGATTCATGCATGCTCAACACTTTATGTGAGCGATGTATGAATTAGATATGCTAATGCTGCTCCGCTCACTGTCAATAAGTGATAGGAAGATGATGTAGAGGAGGGGATGAAGATGTTTGGAAGTCACGTCCCATTAGCCCCTGCACCAAACAGGAAGATATACGGACATGTGGCTGATCAGAGCATTAAACTCATGTTTCACTTTGTTTGGCTGTGGAGTTTGGGGCTAGATAGAGTTTAATTGATCAATCAAACCACATGTGAGGTGGTCTGGGATGCATGTGACCACATATCTAATGTGTCCCGATGAGGACGTAACATAAAATACATCATCAATGAACAATCACCTGAGACACTGTTTAAAACTAAGTCTAAACACACTCTTTGTAATACAAAGAAAACATGATTATAGTTAAAATAGTAAGTTTACCTCGATATTCAGCCTGTATGTAAGCAGACTGTTCACTGTGGAGCAGGGGTGTCAAACTCATGCCATGGAGGGCCAAGACCCTGCAGATTTTCTTTCCAGCCACCTCCTAAAGCATGTGATCTTGATAATCAGCACCTCCTTCAATTTGTGGGAAGCAGCTAATCAGTGAGATCAGCTGCTGGAGAGCCGGTTGGAAAGAAAACCTGCAGGGTCTCGGCCCTTCATGGCACCAGTTTGACACCTGTGCTGTGGAGGAAAGGAACAACTTTAAATATCGTTCATTTTGCAGCAGTGCCCACAAAATAATGTAGATCTACTTAGAAAAACCAAACATTTCTGTTTGTACCTTCAAGGCTGAATTACATGCAAAATGATATTGAGAAAGGCACATTTATATCAACAAATTACACACATCTGTATCAAACTACACAACCAATTCTTTATTCAGTTTTAGTGCTGTCAAATGATTAAAATTTTTAATCTGATTAATCACAAGGATGCTGTGGATTAATTCTGATTAATCACGATTAGTCCTACCTCAGGTGGAGGAGTTTAAGTATCTCGGGATCTTGTTCACGAGTGAGGGTAGGATGGAGCGGGAGATCGACAGGCGGATTGGGGCAGCGTCCGCAGTGATGCGGTTGCTAAATCGTTTCGTCATGGTGAAGAGGGTCTTGATTTACCGGTCGATCTGCATTCTAACCCTCACCTCTGGTCATGAGCTTTGGGTAATGACCGAAAGAACAAGATCGCAAATACAAGCGGCTGAAATGAGTTTCCTCCGCAGAGTGTCTGCGCCCAGCCTTAGAGATAGGGTGAGGACCTCGGTCATCCAGGAGGGACTCGGAGTAGAGCCGCTGCTCCTCCATGTTGAGAGAAACCAACTGAGGTGGTTTGGGCATCTGGTCAGGATGCCCCCCGGACGCCTCCCTTGGGAGGTGTTTCGGGCATGTCCCACCGGGAGGAGACCTCGGGGCCGACCCAGGACATGCTGGAGGGATTATCTCTGGGCTGGCCTGGGAACGCCTCAGGATCCCCCCGGAGGAGCTGGTGGAAGTGGCTGGGGAGAGGAGAGGGCGGTCTGGGCCTCTCTGCTAAGGCTGCTGCCCCCGCGACCCGGACCCTCCGGATAAGCGGAAGATGACGAGTACGAGTACGAGACTTACAGGATGAAAAAAATCACAATTCACAATATGATGACGGAAATTATTTGTATCTGTTCACAGAAATATTTCCATTTAGGAGCCACGTGTACATGTGTGCATGAGTCTGGCAAATGGAGGGAGTGAGACAGCAGTGAGCCTCGCTGCACCCTGTGTCACCCTGAATGAACTGCTGCTGAACTCTGCATGACTGTGGTCACACACACACACACAGAGGCATGCGTGCGTGCGCTATGGGGTTCCCTCACTGGGACATCTGCTTTTTCATGACCACAGTCATTCATTGTGTGTGTGTGTGTGTGTGTGTGTGTGTGTGTGTGTGTGCTTGTTATGTACATGTGAGGTGAGTGTTTAGGTGTGCAGCAAATGGTTCCTGCACTGCACTGCTGATCCAGAGGCCTTGACCCTGCAGTGACCACACATCATCCATCAGCTTGTTATACGTTCATGTTAACAAAAATACAAAGATGTTACATGCACTTGTAACCTACTCCTGGGTAAGTACACTTTGCTCTTGGTCCTGGAGGAACTGAGTGTTGAGTGTAAAAAACTGTGCCTTTGGTACCTGTGTTCACAGGCAATGCTTTTTGTGATCAATACAAAAACATCCTCATCCTGCACTGTTTCCACTGCGACCATCTTCAGTTGAAAAGAGGTCAACTCTAGCAACACTGCTGAGGTCTTCTCTTTCACCGACCAGTGAGAACCAAGAAGGATGCAGGATGTACAATATCAACACTGTCATCTGACAAGAGAAAGAGGAAGTGGAGACAGCTCATTCTGAGTACCACTCACAGCAGAGTTATCATGTGGAGAACTGCTGCTAGTTCCAAGGCCTGACGTCTGTCTCTGGTTGGTCTGAAGTCAGCTACAGAGAGGTGATGTTCAGAATGAAACAATGTGCAGGTCCTACAAGGTGTTTTTGTAACGTAGCAACAGTAAACACTTGGGAGAACTGCTGTGAAGTCATGTTTCCAGTGTAAAAAAACAGAAGATATAGTCCATAGTCTTATCAGTTGTACTTTAACAAAGTTTTTGTTTTGTATTTTTCTGGGTTTTGTTTGTTTGTGTGTTGTCTGTTTTGTCTGCTGTTTTCATAGACTGTATGGATTAAGCTCACGTGACATCACCCGTTGGTTGGTGTTTGAATGTTAGCACGTTGGCTGTGATTTTCAGATGGACCACCTGTCAATCAGACTAGCCCCGCCCCTAACTCCTCCCACTCTGAGAAGAAGAGTCGAGTTTATCTGATGACATCAGAATGACTTGTGGAAAAAAATGTATTGATGAATATTTCAGGATTGAAGATGAGGATTTTTGGATTGAAGTCAGTTGCAGCCAGATTTTTTTGGAGCCAGCCTCTAGTGGCTATCTGCAGTATTGCGCCTTTTTTGCAGTTTCAGACCCAGAACACAGTCTTTGGCTGTTCTTCTGGGGATAAAAAAAATGAAAGCAGGGCAGAAATGGGAGTTACACCCCACAGACCTCTGTGGAAATGAGTTTACAGCAGAAATAAACATTCACAGGCTGTACAGAGGCTTTATGCTTTCTCAGCCATTTAGATTAAATTAAGGTTTAAAAACATACACATATAGGCGTGGCAGGTGGGTGACAGGTGGGTGGGATCACTGGATGCTAGCAGCAATCAGATACAGTTACTCCTGGTTCCTAACTAACTAGATGATGATGGAAAAGAGCTAAACTGTAGGCTTCATGACGCTAGTCCACACATCAGTCTTGTACGTGTAAGGTGGCTCCATCCATCTTTTATTCACAGTCTATGTTTTTTGACCACATCCTGACTCCAGCTCCACTCAGTGTCAGAGAATTTAGCCGTCCTCGGTTCCTCTGTCGGTGCAGCTCTGGAGCGTCACTGAACAACAACTGACATGTCAACGCAGCCATGTGTAATGTTTAATGGTCACAGGCACACACACAGTCATGTCCCATCACTTCAGAGGACATTACACTTATTTGCATAATTGCTGCAAGAGACTTTCCCAGCTCCAACCATAATCATCTGCTCCTAGTTCAAACCTCACGGACCCTTAAACCAAGCTGAACCCGAACCTCAAATCAAGCCAAAAATTCAACAGTGCACTGCTGTTTGTCCCCAAAAGGCCGTCCCCACAGGGTGACTGTGTGAACAGATTTATGTCCCCACAACATGAGTAATACAAGCACACACACACACACACACACACACACTCACAGGAATGTGGACTGAGGCTGTGTGTTAAACACTGGGATGATCATCCTGGGGTCATACAAGGGTTTAGCTGTAGAGGTGGCGCCCTGCTGTCTTAACACACAGCCACACTTTCATACATGTAAACTACATGTATGTGTGTGTATGTGTCTAGTGAGACTGTTGGAAAGACACACGTATACAAACCCATACATTCACACATAAACCCTCCCATTTAAGCCTTATTAATCTGGCTGAACACACACAAACCCACACACACTGGAGGTGAGGTATGCTGCATGCCAAACATACATAGCCCTGGACAAAGGTAACAGAGGGACAGAGGTAAACTAGAGGTTAGAGCATGGATGGAGAGAAAAGACAGATGGGTGGACAGAGAACAGAGGGATACAGTGAGGAGGAAGGAGATGATGAAGGAGGATGGGGGTGGAACACCAAAGGAAGTAAAAGAGGAATGGAGAGAAATATGTTTGAAGAAGAGGAGGAAACTGCAGCTTCTATGTGTGGCAGTGATGACTTCTCACCTTCAAACAGACATTGTTATGTTCATGTTGCAAAGAAATGCTGAGTGATGTGTGTGATGATCCACAGAGGGGTGCACTGTGTTTGGGAGCTTGTTGATATGGACAATAGTCCTTTCCCATCTCCTTGCTGCAGCAGTCACTGAGTCAGGGACACTGATACATGCTGTGATGAAGCTGCTGCTGCCCAGCTATGTGGGAAATTTTTCTAATTGACTGAATATCAAAACAACTGGTATCACTGGACATGGCATGGAAAGAAGTTTTCAACAATATCTGGGTCATAGCCATCGGACGAATAATAATTAAGTTAGACACTTTGTACCTGAATTTTAACGGTAACCATGGAGATCTGGATCTGGACTGTGGCCCCGGTTGCTGTGTGTTTAAATGATCATAACTTTATCAATGTCTGATTTCACAAAGTAAGCCATCACTGGAGAGGTTATTGAAATGGCAAGAATAAGGATATGATTACATATTAATTTGATAAAAAATACTTCAACCAGGGCCAGGTGTATGATGGCAAGTTTAATGAGACCCGCAGCACCACCCAGTTTTCTGGAAGGAAAAACCAACACTTCAGATGAACTGATTGCTGTGAAACTTCTACAGTTTCCAGTTCACATGTTGTATTTTCATCCTGGTTTCCTTTGGTAGGATCCTGGATGCCTGATCATGGTATCTCAGTGTGATAAAGTCCACGAGTAAAGTCGCTGCCGTGATCTCGGTTTTTGAAAATCACAAATGTGTTACAGCACAAGGTAAGTTTTGGTCTGTTCGGGAACATATTTATGTAATAGATTAATGTGTCCGACCACATTAACGGACATGACAATATAACGACCGTGCCAGGGACGGACAGGTGTTTTAGCTCCGACCTGAACAGAGGCTAAAACCACGATGAACTGATGAACTTCTCCCAGACCAGTGATGAGACTGACTGTCACATCCCACCAGCAACAACTGTGTCTCATTGATGGTAAAACATAACGACATGTCCAGAAAGTTTGCAAGTTAAAAAGTGTAGAAATCTATAGGAATGAATGTGGCCGCTGGTGAGTGGGTAACAAATCCTGAAATGCTTCGTGATGTGACGTCACCATCATTTTCTCTATTGATGCAACAACAGTCTGTGTGTAGGAGCAATATCTGGAGGAAGGAGGAAGGAGGAGCGGAGGGAGGCGGGAGGTAGATGGAGAACAAATGTGTCTTGATTAAACGGCTGCTAGTTAGAAGATCTGAGGCCGGTGGTGTTTGTGGCTGCACCTCCAGCCTCCCGTCCTCTCCCTCTGCTGTTTAAAAGCTCCTCACATGTGTGAAGGGCGTAAAATCACTTCCTGGGTTGGAACGCTTTTGACCCCATCGCCTCGGTGGGAGGTAGGACTGAAGGACGAGCCTTTCACAGGGCTAAAAGGTGAGTGCTGTCTTGCTGAGACAGACATGGACAGATGAGAGGAAGAGGAGGAGGAGGAGGAGGAGGAGGAGGGGATGAAGGTTGTTGATGGTTCCAGCTGGAAAACCAGTCAGAGAGATCAGGAGGAATGGTGCTAGGAGGATATGTATATTAAAGGCACATTAATCTAAACTGTACATTTCTTATTTGAGGACAGTAGCTCTACAGTGTTTCCAATGGTTTCATAGTTAATTTGACTGATAGTCAGATTATTAATTGTAATGGCCTCTCCTCAAGCATTAAACCCACTAGGACAACAGCACACACGACACACACACCTCCACCCCATGACCTGCAGTCAACCTCTGTCCTGCTAACCTGTATTTATTGGCCATTAAAGGCCAGTGGTTGGTTGAACCCTGACAACTCTGATTTATAGGCAGATTCATCACTCTGTGCTTCTACAGCACACACTCACTGCCCGGTGCTGGACACAGGACAGGGATGGATGTGTGGGGAGATGGGTGGATATATGAAGAGATGACAGACAGAGCAGCCACAGAGAGCGCCCCCATCAGGCAGGCAGAGTAAAACAGGTTTAGATACATCGTAAACACACACACCACATACACATGATAATAAAGGTGTGGGTATTGAAGCAGCTCTTTATTTTATCTGAGGGTCGTCTGTGTGTGTGTGTGTGTGTGTGTGTGTGTCAGCTCAAAGTGGTGAGCCATTAGCCAGGAGTCAGGTTGTCTGGTTTCTCCTATTGTTCCCTGCTTCCTGATGACCCTCGCCGAGGTGTGAGTCAGGGTGTAATGCAGTAGCTGCTTCTTTTTATGTACAGCAGGGACAGGAAGTGCCCCCCTCCCCCACCACACACACCAGATCCATTCACTTCAATAACACAGGTATGAATGATGTGGGGGCTCCACTCACACAGTTTGTGCTCGGTTTCAAGCTCCAGGCAGATGCTGTACTGCATAACATGTCAAATTTAATACAATACAATATGTGTTCAAAATGTTCTTTCCATATCTACCGGAGACGCTGACGTCCCAGCTGCAGCCGCACCTTTTCTCCATCATATGCAGCAGGTCTTGAAAGTGTAAACTGATGACAGCTTCAAATATTAATGGATACAAATGAATAAATAACTCAGAAAGTAGCTCTTCAGGCCAAAGTTAAAGAGAAGATGTTATTCTCTGGAAGAAGCTGCTGAATGAAAATGTGAACACAGGAGAAATGTTTTCAGTGTAAAGCCAGGTTGTAAATCCTGTACGGTTCCTCCTCAGGTAGATTTCTGATGTTGGTTGTGGCTGATATAAAACTAACACAGACTGGAGCTGGTACACAGGAAACACTGGGCTTCATAGATGAATCATTTACAGTGTAATTTAGTAACATTTTAATACTGTGCACACATGATCCTGCTGAAAGCCTCCAAACAAGGCTTTGAACTGAAATATGACTGATTATCAAAGGAAGAAAATCAGAAACAAAAGCTTGCTGCTGACGGAGGCTGCTTCTTATGGAGATCTCTTACCCTGTGCAGGGGGTCGATTCTGATTGGCTACGTTTGGCTGATCCATTAAAATATGTGTAATCTTCAGCATTAGGACATTTAATTCATTTATACATGAATGAATTCAGGGAAGTGAAGGAGGTTTTTGGTTTTGGTTCCTCTGGTTCTGTACTATCACCCTGATTCAGGGGTCGGTGACCGTTCTGCTGCAGCTCCCTGTGTCTTTGGAAAATAAATGATGATATTTAAGCTAAATTTAATTTGTTTCCTTTAGTTTTTCAATGTCATAAACGTGAAGATTATGATGCTGTGTAACACTGAAACTAAATGTGTTTATTTTCTGTTTTTCTTTTCTTCGCTGCTCAAATTATGCGTCACAACTGCGACATCAGTGACACCCACCAGCAACAACAACATAAAGTCCAGCTGGACTGTGCTTCAGAGAGCTGCACTTTTATTCAGCGCTGCAGCAGAATCACACAAAAACCACCTCCTGTGATGTTTCCTTCCTTTAACGTTCACTCACTGGCAGCAGTGTGCTCACCGTGGCTGCACTCACCATCACACACTGAACTACACTGAACCAAACATGTTATATTGTTGTGTTATTTTTTTGAACTTTGCTCAATGAGGTCACAATATGCGAGATTTGTTTGTGGTCATACTGAGTAATTATTGGAGGTTTTGTTTTGTTGATTCCACGTGACTGCAATTTCTGGTTATTTTGAGTAAATCTGTTGGTCAGCCATGTGTGTCTTGTGGACACGCTCAACAAGCAGCGTCACCATGTCATGGCCACTGCTTAGACTGGGGACAATAAAAAGACGGTGCAAAGCGTGCATTGTGTCCTGTCAACAAGATGCCACAGATGCAGCAGTTGTGAGGGAACGTACCATTGCCATGCTGCAGACTGGACTGTCACTTTGGACGATTGCAGGATGTCTAGGTGTCCACTATTGGACGATTAGTGGTTTTGACCATCGAGCACATCTGGGATGTTCTGGACAGACGTGTACGTCACCGAGTCCCAGTGCCATCGACAGTCCAGGAGCTGAGTACAGCTGTTGGAGACGAGTGGGAGAACATTCCCCAGGACACAATAAACAATGTCATGAACTCAATGAGATGAAGATGTGTGGCATCATCGTGATGCAAACAGGGGACATAACAGATATTGAC
>OOFC01020014.1:8076-20704 GCA_900323345.1 Pseudochromis fuscus
ATGTATAAATTATTCCAGTTTACCATATAGTGGCACACCAGGAAAAAATGCTCTTAATTAGCTATTAAATAGTCTGTTAGGTCAGTGTCTTTCACAACCACGATTCATACTTTTATTTTTGGTTATTGATGATGTTAAACTGGTGACCACCAAGATTAATTGATTTCTTTATGTATTTTTTTCTCTTTATATATTAAAATGTCTTTTTTAGCTGGTGGAACTATTGTTAAGTCTCGATACCTACAGTCTGCTGAGAAGACATCTCTTTCAAAGGTAATACTGTGTTTTTTTAATTATTTTTTGTAGCATATGTGCTTCCCTCTGGTTGTCCAGATACATAAGACATTGTTATTTCCAGTGGTCTGTGGAAATTTTGAATAATGTCTATATTCATATTCAGTTCACTTGTTTTTTTTAATCAGTATGTTTCTGTTGCATATTTTATCTCATTGTATACTTTATGTCTTGTCAACTTTAACAGACTGGCTCACTGAACGATGAGTCAATTGCGGCACCGCTGAGGCCTGCATCACCAAAACCCAGTGTTGTCAAACCAAAGGTGGGCACTCCACCAAGACGCTCAATGGCCCCACAGTCTCTTTCAGCATGTAAGTACCTCCTATGGTGAATGTATATGTTTTTATAGTTTTTATGATGGATGGGCACATTGCTCATTTTGACATTGTAAATGTACGGTGTCCTAATGCCAGTTTTTGTTGTAAAGACTGTGATGTTGACGCATTGATTCTAGTTACGTCAGTTGTTTCCTACAGTGAACCCCACGAAGGGAAAGATCTTAACTTATTTTCCCTGAGTTCAGATTAAGCCTGTTACAACACATAAGTAAAAACTATAAATAACATCTTCATATTATCTTCTTTACAGCACGGATGTCACATGAATCTGGGCCACTACTCCTTGGAAAAAGTATGCTGCAGTCCACTTTCTCAGACGGCCACTGCTTTCGACCAGAATTTGATATTTCAGTCATTAAAGGTAAAACTGAATTAAATTGCTAAGAAAAATGCTGGGAGTTGTTTACACATGTGATTGTCAAGTAATGTTTTTGTAATCTGTCTCTTTAAGATAAAACAGTGATTGAAAATGCAGCAGAGCCTGAAGGAAATCCAGAGTATGACAAAAGAACCATTGAGATGCAAACATTTCTTCTGGCCTACCTCACGGCTAAGGTTAGTTGGTCTGAGAGATAAGTGTATATACGATAAATGTACAACACTGCTTTTAATGTATCTACTATTCTGGATCAGTGTCCAGTAAAATTTTAACCAAAACATAGTTATCCAAGTTATTTGAGTGAATTGTCTTTGTGGTTCTGGGGGGATTCCAATTCCTTGAATCATGTTGTTGTGTTTCCTTAATGTTTTATTTGAGATGGAGAGCAATACCGCAAAACTCAAGACTGAGGCAGAATCAAAAATCCTGCAAGTGATGGAAGAAGAGGAGATGCTGTATAATGAAGTCAAAGAGAAGAAGCGTCGATACCTTCTTGCTGAGCAGAAAAGGCTGGTGAATGAGCTGCTGGACTTGCAGGTCAGGAATCTTTCTCTTTGTGTTGATGTGTGTGAAGTTCCAGTACCTTCAGTATTTGATCCTAATACATTTTAAGATCATTTTTTAACAAGAAAACCTAGTTTTTCATTTGATATGTTTAAAATGTCCATAGGAATGCTTAATGACGTATAACGGAAGTATTGGACCCTTTTATATATTCTTTAGAGACTTGTTCTGTCACATCTGTGCTAATTGATCATAATGATGAACAGCTGATTTAATGGGGGTTTTTTCCTTCAAAATGTAAAAACTTGCATGCACAGTTGCACAGCGTGCTTGTAGTGTGTTTGTGTGTAAGTCATTCTCATTCTATTAATATTCAAATTTTTCATCAGATTGCTGCACTGACTCCTGTGGCAGAGGCTGCCAAGCAGTTCACAACAGACTACAAATCTTTCGCAACAGCTGTCGACACAACCCGACATGAGCTGCCGGTCAAGAATTTCTACATTGACGGAGACAGAAGGGAATTTCTAGGTTGATGTTACTTTGTTTAAAAGTTCTAAGAATAACTTAAAGTTACACAAAACAACATTAACAAGTGTTCTATCAGGACTGTGTGTAAATGTTGTGCTCAGATTGTCCTTGACAGCGTTATATCACAATTTGAAACTGTCTGTGTTCTGACACTGATTCTTAAAGTGGTCAGTTCTAAATGGTGGCTGATAATCTCTAGTATCAACACAATCCAGGTACAACTACTTATTGTAGTGCATCGAAATGTTGTTACTGGATGAAGGTGGTTTTTAGTCTTAGAAAAATATTGAATTTTAAACAATGCGTTTCAAGACTGTGATCACTCATTACATAAGTTGACTGAAATAATTTACTCTATGTAACACAATCAAGCACTGATGATAAATGTTACAGTAATTATCTCCACTTGTATCTATTTAGATAAAGCTGAGGCTTGTCTGAGGGAGAGTGAGGAATTGCTGGCGGACTGCACAGAGGGAGATCATCAGGACAACAGCACATCTCTGGAGTGCCTGACAGGCATGAAAACGACATCGAAGGAAATCAGTCAGCAGCTGTCAGGGTAGGCACATATATTAAGAAGTCTGTATGCACATCTGCAGTGCCATCTTTTTGATTATTTCTGTTTTGCTCCTTCTCAGATTTCTTTTTTTCCCCTCAATATTAAAAAATGCATCTTTACTTTGATTAGCAAGCACTTTTACTCATGGTGTTTTCCATTTTTTCAGTGCATTTTCAGAGCTGCAGGAGCTGTCATCATTGGTCTGCCGTCATACAATCCATGCCCAGCAGGCCATGGAGGAAGAGAAGCTGGGCAGCTCAAGAACAAGAGAGCTCTACTGCCCCAAACAGTGAAGAACATCACACAGGATGGGATACACAGTACCTGCACTTTGGATACCCACCCCACACTCCACATTTGTGTGGATACTTTTGGGGTTTTTATGTCTGTTGTTGTTGTTGTTGTTGTTTTAGTATATGTACCGTCTTATTTTTTGCAGTTCTATTATTGAGAAATTGCAAATGTGGAATAATTACTGATACAGTTTTATAAATGTAGCATTGCTAATAAAAAATACAAATGAGAAATATGTGTGGAGAGCTATAAAGAATCTATATCTTTATGAAATATTTCTTCTTGAAATAATAAAACCTGAGCAGAGTCATAAGAGTTACAAGTTCAAATGCATGTTAGATTTATGATTGCATTACAACAGACAATGTAAGACAAGAAGCACTATGTAAAGTTTTATAAATGTTTAATCACACATTTACACATGAATTCAACATGAGAGACAAACTGAGGCAAGTTGTATACATGTTTAGAAACTGTTTAACAGTTCAAGTGTTATAACTGATTCAAATACACCGCTGTAAACCTTAAAGACGGTTATCCAATAGCATGTCCATGTCCGTGTGACGTAGGAGCTAAACAATAATAGATTGTTTTAATTGGACGAGGCTGAAAAGTGACGTCACGCCTGTCTTAAAGAACCAATGAACCGCAGGAGAGGTCCGCGTCGCATGTGAGTACAATCATGGCGTTTTTTGCAGATAAACTAAGCATTATGTCAAAATGGTAGTTCAAATCAAAGTTATTTATTGTATGTTGAAAGTTTTCTCTGTGATCCTTTTGTATTGTTCAATAAAAACACCTGGCGCGTCAGTTGTTTCTTGCTAGCTAGCTAGCAGTTAGCTAACGGCTGTTTTTAGCTAGTTTTATACATTAGCATAGCAGTCAGGACTATGTAGTAACTGCAGTTATACGAGTAATGTAGGAATCACCATCTACTAACAGTATCAGCAGGATAGGGTTCACTATACAATATCATATTTCAGTTAAATACAACAGGAATTCCGTTGCCATAAAGTTTACAGTGCAAGAATAAAAAGGCTAACAGGGAAGTGTTAGGAAATACTACAAACTACGTTCAAGTGGAATATGAATGAATCCTGAATGTTGTAAGAAGAGTAGTATGGACACGTTACACACCCTCACGCTGAAGTGAAAATCTAGTTATCACAGCTTGAAAAATAAACAGTGACACAGTCAAGCTTCCCAGCTGTCAGAGAAGTTACAGATCAGATCTGTATCCACGCAGTGAATGTAGGAGGTACAAGACCACAGAGAAAAAAGGATGCATGTGTTTGGGCCAGGATTTGAACATTTCCACTGAATGTGTCCCCGAAACTTTCAACAGAAGCTTAATCCAGAGGAGGTGGCACGGTGAGCACAGGGTTTACATTTAAATGATTGTTTTATTGAATATAGAGACACTAAACAAAATGGTGATGATAGGATATGTGTTGGGACAGCTTTTAGATGAGGAGAGGTTTTGAAGTGGACTCTGGTTTGTACTGATAGCCACAGAAATGTGAAAAAAAACAAAACAACTCTTAGATCTAGTAGTGACTGTTACTCCTGTGTTTTGGATGTTGAAGTGAGCTTGTTGCCATGAGGGAGTGTATTGCCATTATAGATACTATTTATATGTAATAAAAGCATGTACATCTAACATCTGGGTGATAAGAGGTTAGGGAGGGATCAAAAGCGTCATTCACATGTATAAAGTTTGGAGTTATCCAGTGATGGATGTCAGACTGCTATTTCTAGGTTTGGAGAAGTAATTGCCTGTTTTTATGTATTTATTGTGTGTTTTTTTGTTGTAGATTTGACCAAGTGATCACATGCATATACAGAGCAGAAGTGGCACAAGTACTGATCCCTGTTTAATACTGTGTTGTATTTGTATGTAGAATGTGAGGATACTGAGGATATACACAGTGTGAGTGGAATCAGGTTAGCAGCATTCAGTTCAATAGCAGCAAGAAACATGTTGGTGTGAAGTGTATAGGTTTGAACATAGATGAAAAGGATCGATGGTTGTTTGTGGATAAATGGGCTGATGGACTGTGAGGAGGCTGTCAACCTCTTTTTCAACAGCTTTGATATAATGGAGGGACTGGCCAGCAATTAAGATGTGTATTTACTTTTTGTTGGATATGTACATCTGACAACAAGTAGAGATTTTCAGATGTTGATAAAAGCAAATGCAACAAAAAGAGGCTGATTTCATGCTGACCTTTGTAATGTGGATCAATGTAATTAAAACTATGTATTAAACTACTAATCCTGTTGTCCTCAAACAGCTCTCACTCACAGAGGAGTGGTGCACCGTCAGGAGACTGGAGACAGAGAAACAAAGAGCAATGGCGAGGCGAAGGCAAAGCACAGGTGAGAGAGGTGGAAGAGGTGCAGCAGAGGTCTGGACAGCAGACAACAGAAACAGTACCCAGGGGGACCTGCCAGACCATGTGCCCTGCTCATGAACTGCAGAGCCGTGAAGCTCAGAACCGCCTTCATCGTTTTGAGATGCGACCAGGCACAGAGAGAGACCGGCGGCCAATGGGAGACCCCTTGCGGGCTGTCAAGGAGTATTCCAGACCAGCAGCTGGGAAAGACTCGACCAAACCCACTGACCTCCGTCCACCTGCTGTGTTACTGAAAACTGTGTGTTACCTTATTGATAATGTCGCAGCCTCCCCTAGTCTACATCCATGGACTGAGGCAAGTAGTATTTACACATCTCTCCCTCTGTTCACCTCAGTTATGTCAGAAAAAAAAATATTTACGTGCTAATGAGGGTGCCCATATTATCTAGCTAAAGTGAATTAGTCCTGTTTGAAACTTACTTTGTGTTATGCAAGGAGATTAACCAGGAATTTATAAAACTGGTACAGAAACATAAGTGGAATATAACTTTAGGGGCTAACCTGCAGGCTTGTAGAATTGATTCTGACATGGCTCCAAGAGTACTGCAATATTTACATTAGAATCTTAAATACATGAAAATATATGTTCCTCTATTAATTGTATTGTTCTCTTGCAGGTGTACAGCTTCGTCTTTGATCGCCTGCGGGGTGTGAAGCAGGACATGATCATCCAGAGGGTATCTGGTTTGGACTGTGTGGCCATTTTAGAGCGGACAGTACGTTTCCACATCTACGCCTCTTATCGCCTTTGTGGTGAGCCCCTGCGGCTGTACGACCCACGCATCAATGAGACACACCTACAAGAGTACCTCAGCTGGCTGTTGGACTGCTACACCACTGGAACAGAAACATATCCTAACCAGGAAGAGTTCCAGGCTCTTGGTTTGCTGTACAACCTGGGTTAGTTACTGTCTTTAGTATTCATCCATTGCTGGTGTATTTGTTTGCATATGTGAGCATCATATTCAAGAGCAGGCTTTCTGTTGTCTACAGTTTATCTGTAGTTCTGTTCTCAGGCGATCCTGCTTTTGAAAGATATTTTATATGTGGTTGATTTCTTCATGTTTATTATCTTTTTCCTCCTAGGCTCAGCTCGTGCCATGCAGCACATCATGGAGCTCCCAGAGCGGGTCCGCAGCTCTCCCTCCATCACCCTCGCTCTATCCATCAACCAAGCTTTCCTAGAGCGAAACCCTGTACGTCTGCTCCGGTTGGCTCACAAGCTGACCTTCCTGCAGACCTGCGCGCTGCACCGCCACCTGGTGACTTCTCGTAGAGACCTGCTGCTGATATACAGCCACGGATTCAGCAGCCGCAACTGCCGCTTTCCTGTCGACAGACTGGCTCTGCTCCTGGACTTGGACATGTCGCTTACAGCTGGGCTCTGCCAGGTGTATGGACTGGAGGTCAACAAAGAAAACCAGGTGGTTTTCTCCAAAGCTGCTTTCACTGAGCCAGAACAAGGGAAACTACACTGTAAACTGTATCATAGCATAATGTCTGAGAAACAAAGGGGCCTCGGGGTCAAGAACATCATTCATGGCTGCATCACTGAGCCAAATGAAGAGTAAACTTGCCATACAAATAATGTGATACTTCTGTTTATTCTCATCCCCTCACACTCAGATCACAGGGATTGGCAGGGCATTACTGTCATGTTGGGTCACTTTAAGTTATCTTTGAGCCTCTTTTGGTTTCCTACACCTACATGTTTTACACATGAAATTTTGTTAAAATGTTGTTGGTGTTTTTGTTTTTTAAATAAATGTATCCAGGGTGTATTTTTGCCAAACTGTGAGATAATCTCAGCCCAACTCAGTCATGCACTTGGAGCCCGAATCACTATATTGTGAATTTATTTTTATACTGTTGCTGTTTGGATGTCGACATGTTTTAAATGTTGTGTTAACACGATACTGAATTTTCTATATTGTTTTATTGCGCAACAATATTAATTTCTTCTCACCAGTGCAGTACTATCAAAACATTTCAATAAATTTTGTTTAAAAACAGCTGTTGTGTTTTTTTATGAGCATTTTTGACTGCACCTGTACCCACCTACCACTAGAGGGCAGCACATATCTCTCCAGGACATTAACGCTCACTTTAAGTACAATAATAAGTAACTAAAACTGAGATAATCCTGCTTCAGATATTTAAATTATGCATTTACAAACCACCTGCGACAATCTTAAGATGTTTTGTATCCACCAAAGGAACCATTTGCAACTCGTAGATATTTAAACCTGTGAGCTGAACTGAAAGCACGTGAAATGTGCAAGTAATTTATAGTAGCTTTAAGCTGCAGGCTCCGTCCCTGTGCACTGGTCTTACTCCAGCAGCAGAGGAGTGAGAGGAGCTTTTAAAGTGAATGAAGCGCAGCCCGACGCCGATCGTCTGTGGACTCGCTGCTTGTAGGAGCAGGAAAAAGAAAAAGTGATCGGCCTGAGATCACCAGGAAACAATCGGGATAAGCGAGAGTTTTACATGACAAAAAAAAAATCTTTACAGTGACATTTGTGTGCGCTGAAGTGGGAGGACACTTAACAAATTGTAATGTTGAAATATGAGAGAACGGAACCGGGGCGGGTGAAGGCACATGGGAGAGGACTGCTCGTCTACTCTGGGCTCTAAAAGAAAGAAAACACACGATTTGCTTGGATTTGGCGAAGAGGGATGATTACAACAAGCTGATCTTTGGGTTTGAAACGAAACTCCTCCAAACCACCTTCCAGCCGAGATCAATGGATAGATAACAACAACAAAAAAGGACCGAGACTGGCGTGGAGATCCAGACTTTCATTTAAAACGAGTTAGAGAAACTCATTCACAGCTGAAATCCTCAAGTGTGTCGGTTGCTGAAGACAAAATGTTGCGGTTGTCTTTGACAGCTTTGAGTCTTTCATGGACTTTGTTCATCTGCAACGTGAGCAGAAGTTGTGCACAAGAAAGACAGTAAGTAGCCTGTGTTGCATGTGCCTGCTGCAGGGCTGTGTGCTGCTCACTACAAGCCTTTCTGATGCTCCTCAGTGTGAAGATCCAACTACTCAGTTAATTCAAATATAGTAGAAAAAGTCCTTCTGATATCTGTGTTTTAATACCAACCTTTTTATATTATTAATGTTTGCTGCATAAACAATGTCTCCTGATCAGATTGTCTGCAAATATGAGATGATTTAATGACTTTACAGGTTTACATGTTGACACCTTGCCACTTTTTTCCTATTCATTGTTGTGTGTTACTGACCTGAGAGCAGTCACACACACACTGAGACAAAGCCTGCACTGCTGATTGTGTTGTGATAGCCTATTACACCAGTGTGTGGGTTTGTCAGCAGCTTGTTTTATGCCATTTATCCCATATCCCAGCACATCATCATCATCATCATCATCATCATCATCAGTCAGCTTCGTGAGGAGTTAATTTGGACCTTGACAGATGTAAGCCTTCAGCAGAGATTGAAGGAGTGCAAAATAGCAGATTTACATTCAAATGCAGGCTTGGTTTACAAAGGGGGAGGTTACTTTTTTGTCAACAAGTCTGCTGAGGGAGAAGTTTGAGCAAAAAAAAAAAAAAAAAACTGTAAAAGGCTGAGAACATAAAACCATGTGACCGACTGTTAAAGGCTTCACCTACAAAGGAGAGCACAAATCCTTCTCAGGCACTGAACAGCTTTCAGCTCTAAGAGGACAAAAGTTAAGCAAAAACAATGAGTACTTGAGTACATCTGGCCATGTGACTGAAATAAGCGTGGTCGCCACCACCTGATCCGGGCTCATCCAAGAGCTGGTTAAACTCACTGTAGATCAAACGCGCAGATTCAATTTCCTCGTATTATCTTCTTTCTCCTGAAGCCTTATTTTCCAGGGGGGATTTTCTCATGACTCCCTCTCTCGCTCTCAGGAACTGCAGTTGCCTCCGGCTGTAATGCTGTAGTGCCGTAATGCCAACCACCTGATCCTTCTCTCATGCATGCAATTGGGTTTGTGCTCAAGGCTTTGCTCACCCCTAATTTGTGTGATCTTCAGCTAAGTTTTCAGGGGGTGAGCTGAGCACAGTTGGAACGAGTGGGACAGGAGATGAAGATTTTTATACTGGTGCTGCTTTAAGTCGGCCTGGCATTGATATCTGATTTGGTATTGGATCTCTTAAAATCCCAAAAATGATATAAGTCGTCAGTGAGTAGTCCACACACACCCTTAACTAGCCTTCAATAGAGTTGTGCAGAAGCATGCTAACAAGAGCACCTATTATTCTACCTTTGTCACCTGAGAGACGTACACCCCCACTGTGCCAGATGACATATTTTTTTATCCAAATAAAAGTTAAATTGGGTCCATCCTCCCCCCTCCTCCTCCCACACACACACACACACACACACACACACACACACACACACACACACACACACACACTGTTTATAAGCATCAAAGAATGACCTTTGCTCTGTGACCTCAGCGACAGGCTCCTTCCTTCAATTAAATGTCAGAGTGACTGTGAGGAATCTCAGTCGTTATTTTTCAAAACCGACGCCAAGGTTCTGTCAGAGGTGCCAGACCACCCAAAGAAAACACTCGAGCAAGAAAGCCCATTGGCCGACAGGTACCGTGTCCGTGGTAACCATTGCAATTAAACCTGATCTCGCTGCACAAAATCCATGTGGAATGTCCCTGTTTGTATGTGTGTGTTGTTGATGTGCATGCCGCTCACACACAAGGTGAGAAGTGGCAATTTATGCAGAATCACTCGACGGTGGTGAAAGAATTCATACATTTTGCCTCAGTCCTGTTCCTGTCTCTGTTTAACCTCTGACCTCTGTTTTGTCTTCTGCTGCCACCACTTGTTTTTCTTCTCATTTCTGTACTTGTGTCTTCTTCTCTCTCCCGCCACCCCTTCCACTTCCTGTCTCCATCCTCCCGCTCTCCTCCTCCTCCTCAGGGGTTACCTGGTCGCCGCGCCCTCTGTGTTTCGAGCGGGCGTGGAGGAGAGCGTGAGCGTGACCATCTTCAATGCAAAAGCAGAAACGCGCGTTCAGGTGCAGCTGTCGGTGAAGGGACAGACGGTTGCCCACAGCCACGGCTCAGTGCTCGGTGAGAGTAAAAAAAAAAAAAATCAGAGCTAAGGTTACGCTGGCACGGTGCGTTTGAAAAGAAAACCTGCACTAACAAGTTGAGCCACAAGATACCCTCGTCTTTGTGAAGGATGCTGAGATCACACAGCGTGATAGACTGAAGACACACACACACACACACACACACACACACACACAACATGAGCCTGTCTGACCTCTGCCATGACTGTGTGCTCCTGAGCAGCTCAGCTTTTCATGCACATTATCTTTGATTGGAAGCATCAGTTCAGCCCATCACACCCGCCACCTCATGTATACACTGTGTGATTTGTTTGACAGCACCATTAGATCAGAGTGGCACAGAGACAGGTTGCAGCTGGATTTCAGCTCAATACATCCAGGGCTAAATCAACCATAGTCCAGTGGCTCTCATAGTAAACATGTATTAGTACTACTATACTGATTATTACTCAACTTAATCAGTACTGAGATGTGTAAGTGCACAACAAGGCTGGAGAATGATCTCTCTTTGAAACCCTCTCCTTGTTTCCCTTTCAGACAAAGGCACAATCAAACTAAAGGTGAGTCGACTTGCTTTTGTTATTTGTGTCGGACAGTGTATGCACGCCGCTTTCTAGACATGTTTAAAATGCTGTTTAGCGGTGACAGCTGCACAGTAGTGAGAGGCCCTTGTCCGTTGTGTGCACATTCCTGAGGCAACATGCAAATCAACACTAACATTATTTGTAATGCAACATCTGTCTCTGCTCATTCATTGGGAATAAGGTAACAGCCTCAATATAATATGCAACAGCTGTTGACGTGCATGTATGGTCCGCCGCCCCCGAAGGCTGGAATAGATCAATCTAGTATGCACGACTCGATTCTTCTTCGCCTCCGTGTCTCGCTGCGTCTCCCTCCCCTCCCTGTAACCTCCACCCTCATTCTCCTGAAATACTGTCATGTGTAGTGTGCTGTGTTGCAGCTTGGCATCTCCCTCTGGTCTTTTAATGTCATTACTTCTGTCATTGAGTAGCCTTTGTTTCCTTAAATTATGAAATATACCACAACAAATCAAATCACCACAACAATTCCTTGACCTATCACGACTCTGCTTGTCTCCGTGCCACCAGGTTCCCTCCGGGCTACGAGGCCAGGCCCATCTGAAGGTCTGGGGGAACCGGCACCTCACAGAGGGAGGTTACATCTTCCACAACTACACCACCGTCACCGTGGAGAGCAAGGGCACGGCTGTCTTCATCCAGACCGACAAGCCCATCTACAAACCCAAACATAAAGGTTCCCTCATAGTGCACCTGGTAGTTAATCAGTTGATCACACAGAAATGCAGAGAATTCAGGCACATTTTACTTGTTGAAAATCCGCCAATAGAAAACGCCGCCTAATTGTTGGGTCCTGAGCTGTAGAGCGAACGCAGTGATGCTGATGCTGGGATCATGTAACCCTGATGGGTGTTAGTCTGCATTCTGATTGACATAGTATCAAGTGACCCATCAAACGAAGTCAGACTGATTAATGTATTTATCCAATGTGACTGAATTTTGCGAAATTCTACCTGAATTTATTTATTATGAAAATATGTAAACCTGCTGCATTTTTATTTACAATATTGTGTCTCTTTTTTCGCCTTCAGTGCTCATCAATGTTTACACAGTCACCCCCGACATGAGGCCAGTGAATGACAAGGTGAGTTGGAAATTACTGTAAATATTGTAATACTGGTGCACATTATCATATTAACCGGCAAGCAATAAAATGAATAAAATTAATGGTGAAACCTGCACATGTTGATGAAAATATTACATCAGCGATAAAATGACATCATGTTAAATTTGGGTGTTGTTTTCCACTTTAATTCGGTTCAAAAGAGAAACCTGTAAAGTGCAGAGAAATGTACAGTCACCTATTTACAGAAGCCAAACGAGAGTCATTTCTCTTGGAATGTCAGAAATGGCTCCAAATCCACTGCAGACAGACGCTTTATTGATGTTTGCAGCTATAAAGGTAAAGGGCAGTGCTCACTTTCACAGATGGATGATTGTTGGATGAGGAGTGAGTAGAGTGAAGTGTTTAGATGAAGCATAAGATTCTCTGTCGGCTTTATAGTTTGTATCTAATTCATACAATCTTCTACTTGTCCTTCTTTTTTTCTGAATGTGTTGCAGATTGAGGCGTATGTTTTGGTGAGTGGAGACTGGCGGGACCACCCAGGG
>OOFC01020016.1:0-15068 GCA_900323345.1 Pseudochromis fuscus
ATGGACGGATGGATGGATGGATGGATGGATGGATGGATGGATGGATGGGTGGATGGATGGGTGGATGGTGGGATGGGTGGGTGGATGGGTGGATGGTTGGAGGGGTGGGGGGATGGATGGATGGATGGATGGATGGATGGATGGATGGATGCATGGATGGATGGAAGGATGAATGGATGGATGGGTGGATGCATGGATGGATGGATGGATGGATGATGGATGGATGGGTGGATGGGTGGATGGATGGATGCATGGATGGATGGAAGGATGGATGGGTGAATGGATGGATGGATGGATGGATGGATGGAAGGATGGATGCATGGATGGATGGATGGATGGATGGATGGGTGGATGCATGGATGGATGGATGGATGGATGGATGGATGGATGGATGGATGCATGGATGGATGGAGGATGGATGGGTGGATGGATGGAAGGATGGATGGATGGATGATGGATGCATGGATGGATGGAAGGATGGATGGGTGGATGGATGGATGCATGGATGGATGGAAGGATGGATGGGTGGATGGATGGATGGATGGATGGATGGATGGGTGGATGATGGATGGATGGATTGGATGGATGGATGGATGGATGGATGGATGGATGGATGGATGGATGGTGGATGGATGGATGGATGGGTGGATGGATGGATGGATGGATGGATGGATGGATGGATGGATGGATGGATGGATGGATGGATGGATGGATGGATGGATGATGGATGGATGGATGGATGGATGGATGGGTGGATGGATGGATGGATGGATGGATGGATGGGTGGATGGATGGATGGATGGATGGGTGGATGGATGGATGGATGGATGGGGGGATGGATGGATGGATGGATGGTATTTCCCGAGGACCAGATGATTCACTTTGGGCAAGATCATAGGATGGGATCCTGTCTGCAACAAATCCCAAATCCCTACCAACCAAAGGGTCGGTGGTCGATTCCCGCTCCTCCCAGTCATTGTGTCATTGTCACTTTACCCACCTCGCCCTGTATGAATGTTGAGTGAATGGTTTGTTGGCGGTTGCAGCCACGCCTCCGTCAGTCTCCCCCAGGGCAGCTGTGGCTACTTAGCTTACCACCACCAGTATGACTGGGTGTGAATGAATAATGGTCTTTGTAAGCTTTGAGTCTGGACTTCCAGAAAAAGTGCTATACAAATCTGAACCATTATTATTATTTCATTTGTTGACACAGCAGATCAAAACCTTATACATCTTCATGGGTTATGCCTGCAGAGGTTTGCACTCTCTGGGTTGGTTCTCGTTGTGAACTACAATTGTAATTCCTTAAATTGTAAAGACCTTGATGGTTTTTCTCAGGCACCACAATGAGCTGGATTTGGTACCACAAGGAATCCTATTGGATTTGGTCATCCTCTGACTTTTCATCTGTTGCTGCCCACAAGTCAAAAACATCAACACAGAAATCAGGGGGAGGGTTGTTTTTATTTTAGTCTGAATGGTGACTGTTTTGAAAAAGTCTAATTCTGACACTGTTCCTATTTAAATGCAACAATTTGGGACTCAGCTGCAAGTCTTGTTAAATCTGACCGGTGCCACTGGAATCCAGCTGTGGATGAAAAATGCCCCATCACAGAAACACATTGTGGACTGACTGTGTTCAACATTTGCTGCAGCTTTCCTCCTCACAAACAAGCGTACGCAAATGATGTGCATTCAGACCCTATCGCCAACAAGCCCGAGGCAGAAAATGGCCTTTAAAGAAAAAAATTGCTCCGTTTTGTTAAACCAAGAACTGTTTTCATTCAGGCGCCGGCTCAACTTTTGGCATGCCAAATGAGAGTATCAAAATGCAGGTGTATCCAGAGCCTGTTCTTGTGTATCTTCCTGCAGAAGAACAGAACAGTGTGGGAGTTAAGCTGCCCGTGTAGAATTTCTCTCATGTTTGCCAGTCTATTTTTTTTATTTTTTTTTTGCATATGCATAATGGCTGAAGAAGATTCATGAGGCAGATTTTGCAGCAAAGGCACTGATGGAGCTTGTGGGGTGTGGGGTGGGGAGGAGGCAGCCACTTTGCTGTAAAGAGGCCAGGGGCGTAGCAGAAGATGGAGCGATACCGGGGTCCCAGGGGCCCCAACCCTGCCTCGCTCAGCAGTTTTTCCCTGTGCGCTGACGTGCAGCACGCTCTTACTCGGGGATGGAAGAAATTTAATAACTCTTCCTTTTTACATAAGACAGTAAATTAGCTGGTATCCCATGAAGAGAGAACGAACGGCAGCGAGGCAATCTATGCAGATAACCGAATTAAGCCGAGATCCAACACTGATTTATAGGCTTGGAGACTTCGTGAAATTAAGTGAAAGAAACTCAGGGCTGAACCAGCGGTTTATCTCTGTCATCGAGCTGATCTATCATCCCGACTTTTAAGAAAATTAAGCTCCTTTCTAGAGTGAGAAAAACACACTCCTTAAGTGAACCACCTTGCTTTGATGAGCACAAGGCCCAGTTCTTTCCTTTCTAATCAAACGCTGCAGTCTTAAACTGCAGGTCAGATCAAAAAGATGAAGCATGTTTATGAAGCAGTAATGAAAAGCAATTCTTAGACGATTTTTTTTTCTTCCGCCCTAAAAATGCCGTGATTAAAAGCTCGCTTGTCACTACCTATCTCTCTGTAATGAATATACAAGTTGAATGAAATGATGTTCTGTTGAGCTGTAATTTCCTTCTACCGTTGGAGGTGGAGGTAGTGGGGGGGTGAGGAGCAAGGAGGGAGCGACTCATCATATGGGACATGCTTTAATACACTCATCTCAATAGATATTAACCACCAGGCGATTGCAGAGGCAATGAAACATTTGGGCCATTCATTTCAGATGAAGACAGGAGATTTCTCCACTTCGTTCCACAAATGTTTACCCATGAAATTGCAATGAGATGAAATGTGACAGATCAGCAGCGGCTGAAAGCGGTTTTCTGTCAGAAAGCTAACGTTGCGAAAAGACCTTTAGATTGATTATGACAACTTTGGTTCTCTGCCGTTTAGAATCAAGCTGCCACTGTGGGGTGTTAAAACCATTCATTACTTTTCATTTCAATCTCATCTGATCCAGCTGATGTTCTACTATCCCATTTCTGCTAGAAGGTCAGATCTGCTTGTTTTAATTGGACTGATCTCTGTCAAGCAGAGAATATAATATATATCTATTAGAGAGGCTGCATATTTAGATTTCACTGAAGATGTAACAGGCTATAAATGTATGCCTTGTGTCATCCACAAGTGATAATAGACTTGTTTCACCATCCACCTGCTGTGTTTCGAGAGCTGCGAAGACGTGCGTGCTATTAAAAACTCCAGCTGACACTGAAAGGTAACTCGAGGTAAATGAGGTAATCGCTCAAAATTACCGTTTCCCAACTCGCAACTTCAGCCAAAGTAAACCTGACGTCTCATTGTGATGGAAAAGTCCAAACAGAGCAAGCAGAGAGGAGCGAAGCAAAGAGAGCGGAGGCCTCGCGGGAGGCGACCTGTGCTCTGCCTCGTAATGAGACTTTACCCCACTTTCTCAGAGCCTGGCCTGCTTTCTACGTTCACCAGACGTGTGCTAAATCGTGTTCCTGTTGTTGCTTGTCACTCATACAACCTCGGTACCACAAGTTGTGGGACACGTAAGGTCTGCAAATGGAGCAAAACAGTGATTTAGCATTTTCAATCCAGCAGTTTTATGATATAAAAGGAGGGATTTTTTATTTTTTTGGTTCTGCCTTGAAGCTGGGGCTCTTTAGGGTTTAGTTTCCATCAATACCAGCAAAATCTCTGTCTCTGTTGTTGCCGGAGAAGATTGACCTGAATTGTGAATCACTAGAGTTAATCCCTCCTACGTTTACTATATGAAGAGCAGGATTTCCTGAGCCAGCCCTTATACAGCACGTACTGGAAGCTAACAGTGCGGATTAAGCTGCATTCTCCATCAGGTTGACGTCTGCTTGTGCGTTGTAGATATTTCATGTCTTTATTTTTGTAATCGGCCCCGTTACCACATTAAAGTGTCTCAGGGAGTGGGGGAAATCCACAGTAGATTTAATGATAAGTAACTGAAAAAAACTATAAAGTCTAACGAGACAATAAAGTCTCAATAAAAGGTAAAAAACAACAATTAAAGAGAGAATGAGGGGATGAAATTAGGTGGTGGGTTAGAATATAGTATAATTCAAGACATTAAAGGTTATCACTGACAGTGTGGTCGTCATTGTCGCCTGAGAGCAGCAGTGGTTGTAGGGCCATCAGCGGATAAGTGTGTATAATGTGTATGGATGATGTAGCTATTATAGTAACATGTGTAATCCCTGATGCATCAAGTGATAGTGTGCACTGAGCGTGATCACTATGCTCCTGTACAAATTTTATTGTCTCATTTGTTGTGTGTAGATTGTGGTTATCACATTTTAAGTTTGAGCTCACACTTCTCACTTTGTTTGGCATAAGGGTGAGTCAGCCGGTGTGAAGTGTGTTTGTGCACAAAAGAAGAAAATGAAAACCCTGCATCCCCCGCCCAAAGAAAGAAAATTAAAATCATTTTTCAGTTGGAAAACTAGAAAAACCTCGACTGAAGCCTCAGCTCCTCTGAAGAAAGTCTTTGTGTTGCATGTTCTTCCTCTGCTGTGGTTTGCTGGTGCCCAACTGGGGAATTTCCAGCACCAGCTGTTTATTCCTGATGAACACAACTGCTACTCTCTGCTTTACTAAGGTGGATGGAAATGTGTGAATGAATTTACATTTTTTTTTGTGGATTACCTGAAATTTCATTTAAAATTTGCACCACAACTGAATGACTACTGTTTTCCATCCACATAAAATGATCTTCACTACAAGCACCTTTGATCTCCTTCTTTTTGGTCAGTGTTTATACTGATTAGGCACAGCATTATAAACCCTGACAGTGGCATCTGCATGTATGAGATATATCAGGCAGTAAGTAAACAGCCAGTACTGGAAGCTGATGAAAAAGAAAATATGTGCAGCATGAGAAGAGAGACTGAGAGACTTTGACAGAGACCAAACCATGATGGCTACACAGCTGGGTCAGAGCATTTCAGTCCTGCAGAGTGCTCCTCTTCACTAGTGGTTAGTATCAAAAGTGGTCCATGCAAGGACAACCAGAGACCTGGTGACAGGGTCATGTGTGGCCAAGGCTCATTGGGTGTGTTCAGACTTTACTTTGAACATGTGTTTCGGGTGATCGGATCACAAGTGGACAGCTGAGATGCATCTTTGTTCACACCTGTATTCAACATGTGTCTCCAAGCAGGTTTTGTAAACAGTTAGCAAAGTTAGTTAAAAGAGAGGAGAATTACCGTATTTTCCGGACTAGAAGCTGCTTCTTTTTTCCGACACTTTGAACTTAAACACCAGTGTTTCTCATTCGCAGCACGAAGCTCGTTGGCTTTTTACAAGCTAGCAAGCTCCGTGCCGCCGATACATTTAGCGTCGTCACATCAGATCCGGTCAGAGTGGACGACATGAAACTGTTCGAATAAATTCAATAGCGGCTTGTAGACAGGTGCGCTCAATAGTTCGGAAAATACGGTATTTATAACACAGGTGCTACAAAGTGTGTGCAGTATTAAGCAAAAAACAATATAGTAACCATTTATGTTGAGAGTTTAAACAATAAGTGGGGTTAAATCAACCCCAAGGATAACAGGAGGGTTAATTACTACAAATAATAATAACTAGAAATTAGTCAGAAGTTGTACTGATGCTTTAGACTGAACACTGTTGCCCTCTTGTGGTGACATCTTGTTAAAATATTCACCTATTACAAGAGATGGGGATTTTCGTGATTGTTTCTTTTTTTCTATCCACGATTTCATCTGATCTGGTTCAAAATGTATGCATTTGTTGCTTGAGTGATAATATCTCTCAAAAACATTTAATCAAGAGAGGGTTTTTTTTTTTTTCATTATATTGCTAAACAAAACAAAACTAGACCAGCACAGCTGAAAACACAACCTCCTCCTCAAATACAATACTGGCAAATGTGCTTATTAAAAAACAAACAAGTAACTATTGTTTTCACTTTTCTGGACGGATTCATACGTATCACAAAACATGTAACCCTCTAACTGAGTCATGCATTAATTACTTCATCATGTGTTATTGCAGAAAACATAAGAAAAGAAGCGTTATTGTTGGTCAGCACTGACACAAAGCAATCATCAATCCAATCTCTGCTTCACACAGGATATCAGTATTTTTTTAAGCAAAACTGTTCAATAACAGGGTTCAATCCCAACCTTTTTTAATGGTGTTATTTTAAATTAAAGTCCTAGATGCTGGTTCATCAGAGAGAAACACTGAGCACCAGCACACAGGCAGCTCTCCTCCTCTAAAATGGCAGCTCCAACTAGTGTCTCCTCTTTATTTTTCTGCCTTCTCTTCCGCCTAGCTTGGATAATTGGATTGCACCTCTCACATCTTGAGTTGCTAAGCTATTTAAATTGACATAATTAACATAAAAATGTTCTCCGGCTCTCTCTGTGGATTTATGGCTGTCAAAAGACATTGGCCTGCGAGAGAAATGGTCTGTTTGCCCTGCGAGGAGGAAAAAGGCTACATTTCCATAGCGAAACTCGGAGGCTCAGGCTTAGGCCAGGACGTCACCCCCACACTGTAACAGGCCTGTCAGTCGTGCTGCGTTTGTTCTGGTGTGCTGCGAGTTTGACAGTCATGCATAGAAAAGTACACGTTGAGTGGAAAAAAAAATCTGCTGAAGCTAATGCAAGATGGAGAAGTTATTTGGTTGATTGGTTGGCTGAATTTGCTGTTCTTTTCTCTCTCTCTCTCTCTCTTCCTGGCAGTATGCTGTAGCAGTTACTAATGTACGCCTACACAGCAAACACTGCTGCCTCTCATTTGGTTTGTGTTGTTTTTAGTAGCACACTTCCAGCATTTTTCATTATCTACTACAAGACAGCGCACACACATTAGAGCGCCGCTCTTGTGTGGGGAGTCAAATTCAATCGCCATCATAAATACTTCCATTGCAGCCTGGCATATCAAGTCCTTGTCTGAAATGCCAGCTCTCCACGTATTGTCAACCAAGTGGCACAGCTTATTACTAGCACTAATACCCCACTCGGTGATAAGAGCCCACTTGCTTCAGAACATTTTCAGTAGGCAGTTTCTCAACCGGGTGTCATTGTCACAACACTGAAGAGAGGAACCTTTGCTATCATACACTCGCAGTTTCCACACACACTACCTCCACCTTGGGTAGATCTCATGTTAGCTCCTAAAGCCTCCAGAAGCTCCCTCCATCTGTCTGCGTGCAGTGCGAGTGCCAAGCTGGTGCTGTTGGAAAGAAGGCACCTATAATTCATTAAGCTGTCACTGTGGCCCTGAACCCACTCCCGGGTTTTAGCATATCAGGTCCATGAGATTCAAGGCTCGGGCCTTATCTGCTGCTCTCTTCCCACAGTGTCATTATTATGCTACATCTGTCTGGATGAGCTCCTGCAGGGGCTACGCTGTGCTCACTCGCTGGCACATACCCACCCACCTCTGAATACACGGCGCAGACGATACGACGATTGCAGTCCCTACACAATTATAATGTATGTGACGGTAAGACATGTTGCCAGGGGTGATATGTGCATGTCACATATGATGAAATGAAAATATATTGTGCTTACATGTTGTGTACCAAGTACGATGGGGTTCGTGTGGGTGGAGCCATCTTGGATGAGTCGTGTGTTCCCTTCAGGATCTTTAAAGCGATCGACAACCGATATCAGCATTCAGACCAAACGGACGGGCCACAGCCGAGGGACCCACCGTTTGCCACTGATTAAAGTTCTCCATTGTTACCATCACGTGCTGTGATGGATGAAGAGCCGCCTGATTTAGAAAGCCCCTTCCTGGCTTGTCCTGCGCCAGACGCCGCCCGATTGCAGCCTTCGATATGTGAAGCAGCTCATTACTGTCGATTCAGATGCTACAAAGTCTCGCCCACATTGCTCTGATTACAGCTAATTGGAGTCTTGACCGCTGAACTGTGGCATTTCACTGGGCCTGTCTGTCTGCTGATAAGTGACCCCCAACTGCACACATACATGTCACGATCCTCAGTATCTCGCATTGGCCTTTTCTCCCAGATCCATGGCGATTGTTCTTCGTTGCAAGTTTAAAAGCTTCGTATTGAAGGTACTCTTTATGTTCCATCTAGGAAAAAGGACATGCACTAGCTCCTGCAATCAGAGGGTGGATGCACCGAGGTGTTAACAGCCTACATCATTCTAAATATAAGCCAATAAGCTTCGCCCAGGGCTTGTTTATATGTGTGATCATCACTCTTTCGCACCAGCGGCATTGACCGCAGTTTTGTTGGTATGTCTCTCGACGCATAAACACCCCTTTTGCACACTTTTCATGGACTCTGGATGGGAGACAGAGGGAGGAAGTGTTTGCCACGCGGGGTAATCCATACCTGGACACTGCAATGCATAGGGCTAAAGGGATTAAGAAGCTAATTTTGATTCAGGCTGTCTTTGATGTTTTAGATGGAGCGCTTCCAAGAGATTTCACTGTTGGGTGGATCACTGTGTCCTTGGCAGTGGACAGAATATACCCACTGGGGGTTTCCATGAGTGTGTGCCTGGTGTGTATATGTACATGTATGTGCATTTGCATTAGCGGGAATATTCCCCCAAGGTTGAAACGTCTCCCTCAGCGGCTACCGGCTAAATCGAAAGTATCACCACTGTCGTTTATCTCTTGGCTTGTCCGTCACAATTGGTTACCTTGGAAACTGAGGTCAACCTCAGGTGTGTTTGGGGAAACATAAAGGCACATAGGCAGGAAATAGAAAGTTAACCATGGCCACCTCAAGCCATCAAACGATCGGGGATTCAAACGGGACTGTAATTACAACTGCTCACACATCACCTGGGCCTTCTTTCAGCTTTACTTGTGTTTTTTTTTTTCTTTTTAATGTATTTGTGTGCGAAGCTTTTGCATATCACACAAATGTTTTTTTGCTTTAATGTTCAAACTTGCAACCTGACCATCAAAGGGAAAAACACATCCATTGTTATCTCTCCAGCAATGCTTTGTTTACCGCGGGGCTGCTATTGTGAAATAAGAAAACGACAAAAATTTCGCCTGCTGTGCCTCGGCAAAGTAATATTATTATGTTTTATATTGTATCAAGAAAGTGAACATCGCAAACACAGAAAAAGAAAAAATAAAAAGCTACTGGAGATGAATAAATTGCGTGGAAGTCTGTTGTGATTGGTAATGTAGGCTTGCAATAAAATATAAACATTTTCAGCTTTCTTTACATGATGATAAAAGTATTTGTCCACATCAAATTATACTGCGAAGTAACCTGCAGTCACAAAGTCTATACTTGACCGCATCGTGTGTTGACATTAATTGCAGGGTTGCCGTGGTGAATGCACCGGCCCTTTTTCCTTTTCCTCTGGTCTTTGGTAATCATGGCAACCACCCGCACAGTGCCCTTGAAGTAATTGGTGAGATATTGTATATCCACGCATTTTTGACCTTGCTGTATAAATTGAATTCCCTGTTGTCATCTCCGGCATAGCTTTCTTTACCTTTTTAACTTGCGTATGTAATTATCATACCGATTAATTCCGATGCGAGCGTTGCCTCTGAACCACTTTATTTTCTCTCCATTGTCGTCTTTCTTCTCTTAGATGTTTTCTTTCTGCCCCTACAGTCACCCTATGATCCTCTAAGATTTCATACATCTGTTTCCTTTTGCATCGTCGCGATTTCTCCGTGCTACGGTCCACACCCTGGAGAACAGTCGCTGTTTGTAGTCCTCTGTGTGTTGTTGTCTGTTTGGCTTGACCGCACATGCATACTGATGAGGTCAGCTGCTGCCTACTACACCCATCCCTCCGCCCCTTCTCCTGGACAAGCGGGGCCACCAGCCCTCCAGGTCCAAAGGTCCAAGCATCGTCTTTGCTGAAAACCCGCCCAAGTGTGTGGCCCTCTCGATTTAACTCCTGTCCTTGTCTTTCACCAGTGGCCTATATCACTGGTTACCGTGCTAATGACAAGCTGCTATGTTTGATAATCACCATTTTATCTCTGGGCTGCAGGGAGAGGTCAGGTGCAGTGGGTGTGTGTGTGTCTAAGGATGCTGAGGGGGAGAGCTGTTGAGCGCTCTCCTTTGAGAGTCAAGTCACAACCCTTCTCTTTCAGAGAACACCATTAGTATTCATGATTCTCCCTCCACACGAAGTCCAAGGCGCACAACCACATGCACGGACACGCGCATCGTGATGAGAAACAGAAAGGACGCCTCAGGTGTTCTGGCCAGTTAAGATAAGCTTGCTGGTTTGACATTTTCTGTCCTGTGCCCACTCGCACCCACCCTCCCACCACCCCCTTTTTTTACACCTGAGCATTTGTGCTACCATGAATGGGAACATATATAAGCCAAGACTGCCAGGATACACCCTTCCAAAGAGCTGCCAAGTCCAAAAAGGGAGCGAGTGTGTCATCAACTTCACTTAGTTCGGAGTTAGTTTAATAGGTTTTTTCAATAACTTCGCCGTCTCTTGCTTGATACTTCTGGGCTGCTGCATTTCTGACATTTTATGTGGTGTAATGCAGGGAAGTGGGTGTTTCGAGCAGCCCTCTAGTAGTTTGAATCCACATTCCCATTGTCTGATACGACAAGCTCACTTCAGCAGTACCCTCAAAGTTTATGCTCCATAGTTTGTGTAAATGTATGCGCTCGCCAGTGCACGAGTTTCTCCGCGGTGGCTGTCTTGCTCTCTCGCATGAGCATTCGTACCCTTCTGACAGCTCGAGACCGAAGGCTGAAGTGGGCCCCAGTGGGCTTGTCACCCTCTTGTTTTTCGGCTATAGTTGCCAGCTGCAGAATGGCAGCCTCTGTTTTTCTGAAATGTAAGGTCAGCACGCCAACAGGCATCACAGTTAGGTGATCATTCAGAAGCTGTGAAGTCAGATACAGCAGGATATTCAGCACGACTGTTACCTGCCAATTCAGTTTTGTTAAGAGTGTAGGTAGAATTGGACTGAATATACTCCCATTTGTATTGTTCAAACTTAAATCCAACCACCTAATTCATATGCCCATGAAAAGATAATTAGGTAACAGTATTAAAAATGTTTCAGGGAACATATAATCTTCTAAGGGATGATTTTTACTGGTTTTGACACATCATCTTCAATAGAAAGTCACTATGCACCTTTGCATCTTGGAGGTTGGTTCGTGGTAGTTGTTTGGTGGTGGTGTTTTTTTGAGAGGGAGTATGAGATAAAATGACTACATTTCAGGCAAGATCAGAGAGTGAGACTGAAGGAAATCCCAAAAAATATCTCTTATAATGGGCAAATAAAAAAAAAGTAACATCACATCATAATGGATTTTGTTGAAAATCCACACACACACACATACAGGATGATAATGTCTGCAATGTCTGATAATTTGGTGGATATTAAATTTCATTCAATAGATGGAAAAGCACACATGTGAGTGTTTTCAAGTTCAGTTTGCTTTCTCCTTCAAATTCTTATCTGGGAATTATTTGTATTAACACCCCCAAAAGCTGACATACTGTTAGCAGCTGACCAATCACCTCCTCTGCATACAGCTGGTTAGCTAGCGAGGCACATTTTCCACTGCCTGCCAAGGAAAATGATTGGGCCCCGTCTTGCTCTCGCATGTTGGGCACAGACACGAAATGAGGTGTCATGCATGGCCGCGGGGAACCAGATGAACGCGTCTCACCAAACACAGCCATTCGTAGCTTTTCTATTAAAACGAAAGACCGGAAGAGGTGAAGAAAGATGGCACTTTGCCCGGCCGCTGCGCTTGGGATCCCTCCCCCGCCTCAGGTTTGATTAATGCCCTCCCAAAGCGAGAGAAGCCATGCATCAATCTGTGTGTCACAGACTAACAGATATGAATGGGAGCGGCATTCAAGTTCTTATTATTTGCAAGTCACCTATTAGTCGAGTTGTAGAACATGGCTGAAGTTGTAACATTGACAGCAAGTGTTCATCGTCTTCAATACGCCAACACTAGCTTTTGAAATAGTAATTCAGGCTCATTTTAAAATCTAAATTCCTCCTAACAAACAGCAGCAGGGGCAGGTACATCACACATCCCTCTGGGTTTTAACAATAAACTGTTTCCTTCCTGAGATTTAGCCCTTGAGAAATCTGTTAAAAGTTGCCATTGAGCTCGGGGAGGTGATATGGTTACTCTGTAGTGTGTGGAGGGGATGTTCTCTCGTTCCCACCCACCTTCGCCGCCACGGCACATGAAAGCACCGCGGGTACATCAGTGGGAGTGCATCACGGCGTGGGCAACGCCTTGGCTTTGTAGACGGCAGAGACGAGGGGGCCAGATCTTCAGAGGGTGCGTAATGTAAGCCCGCTTTAATTATTTAGCCGTCAGATATTAAAGCGGTGCAACTTGGGGCCTGCGCCAAGTATTTCAGTCTCCACTGGGAGTGCTCGGCATTAATAAACAAAGTGGCTTATATTATGCATGACTGATGCTTTGAAAAACCGCCACCTCTGCCACTCTACCCAACCCGAAGGAGTTTTAGGAGGCAAAGGAAAACACTTTCATGAGCTTTGCAACTATGTGAATGTACCCTACCACACACCCTTCAACACTCCCTGCCTCCCACCCAGGTCTTTTTAAAAGGGGCCTTTGATTGCGGTTTGTCTCCAAATGAAGTCGTCAAGGAACGAATACACTGAATTATTACCACCATACGAGAAACTGTAGCGATTTGTGCAGTAATCCCACAGCACGACTTCTTGTGCTGCACATTTTACACAATTTACATGGATGTCTTTGTCAGTGCACTTTGCAGGCTTTGTAAAATGTCCAAACATCTAGAAAGATGATTTTAGACAATGAACAGCACTGTGATGTATGAAAAAAATCACAATACGAAGGTACAAACACCCTTGTATATACAAACCATGACCTGTTAGTAATTTCCCATTAAACTCACGTATACAAGGCTATTTAGTTTTTGTGTTTGGTTTGCAAGAATCACGATAGATTGAGTCTATCAGCTGGCAACAAGCAGAACTATCATTCACCTGGATAATCTCCTTTTTTATATAGATTAAGAGTAAAGAAATGCTTTATATATTCATGAAAATTCAACTTTAATAATAATGACTCATAGGTGCAGTATTACCAAGATTCATTGTCTCATTTCTCTCCAGCTGTGGTGCACTGTGTATGGATCATTTAACATTTTTCTGTACAACTAGCTCTGCTCAGTTGGTCTTCCACTTGACTTTCTTCTGCAATTCACTGTATTAAAATAAAGCCTTCCCATTGTTTCATTAACTGCAAATATTTAAATGTAATTCCCTTGACTGAGGGCACTCACAGCAAGCAGGATGTCAACGGGTTTTTTTTTTTCGTCCTTCCTTACACCACTGATTTGTTTTTACTGCAGTTCTTTGGGATGACTACATTCTTGGTTTAGGTATTCTTTGAAGCTTCATTGTTTTGCCATCAGGGTTCAAGTGTATATTCAAAGTCAACAGGAAACCTGAGCTCCTGTTGACATGGACCAGATTCAGTAAAGAGCTCCCTAAGCTTAATATCACACTTACAGTTTTCCCTACGCACACCAATGAGCAGTGATTGCTACCACATCTATGCGGTCATCATTTGTTAATGTCCCTTCAACATTGTTTCGTCTAGTTGGTCCCACAAAACCTCCCGAAGGCTAGACAGTGATCATTGGCATCCCAGAGTCACTCCCCTAAAGCCAGCCATCATTGCTCCTCACCAAGATGTTTTTTTTTCTTTTGCCTTGTCTACGCTACCACAAACAGCACTACCATCAATTACCCCAGCCTCTCACCAACTGCACTAATAAAAGCAGGGCGGGGATACAAACCCTGGGTTAGGTAGGGAGTCGAAGTAGAAGAGGTAGAGTTAAAGATGAAAGTAGGGATAGGATACAGACCCTGGTTTGGATAGGAGGTAGAACTAGAAGAGGTAGAGTTAAAGATGAAAGTAGGGATAGGATACAGACCCTGGTTTGGATAGGAGGTAGAAGTAGAAGAGGTAGAGTTAAAGATGAAAGTAGGGATAGGATACAGACCCTGGTTTGGATAGGAGGTAGAAGTAGAAGAGGTAGAGTTAAAGATGAAAGTAGGGATAGGATACAGACCCTGGTTTGGATAGGAGGTAGAAGTAGAAGAGGTAGAGTTAAAGATGAAAGTAGGGATAGGATACAGACCCTGGTTTGGATAGGAGGTAGAAGTAGAAGAGGTAGAGTTAAAGATGAAAGTAGGGATAGGATACAGACCCTGGTTTGGATAGGAGGTAGAAGTAGAAGAGGTAGAGTTAAAGATGAAAGTAGGGATAGGATACAGACCCTGGTTTGGATAGGAGGTAGAAGTAGAAGAGGTAGAGTTAAAGATGAAAGTAGGGATAGGATACAGACCCTGGTTTGGATAGGAGGTAGAAGTAGAAGAGGTAGAGTTAAAGATGAAAGCAAGGATAGGATACAGACCCTGGTTTGGATAGGAGGTAGAAGTAGAAGAGGTAGAGTTAAAGATGAAAGTAGGGATAGGATACAGACCCTGGTTTGGATAGGAGGTAGAAGTAGAAGAGGTAGAGTTAAAGATGAAAGTAGGGATAGGATACAGACTCTGGTTTGAGTAGATTGTAGTGAAATGGGATGACTACATTCTTGGTTTAAGCATTCTTTGAAGCTGCATTGTGTTGTCAGGAGGGTTCAAGTGTATATAGCAAAACATTATATACTGCCTGAGCTGATGCTTACATTTGAAATAATATGTCAGGATGTGAAAATAAAGATTCGCCGAGGGAGCTCAGCAGACAGCAACCTCCCGCTGCGTCTGTGCGTTCACCATATCACATAAATCCACATGTACACACATGCACACGCCCACACATGTTGTGCTGGCAGAAAGTAACTTTGTTCAAGTGAACTTAGAAGATCTCAGCATCTTCATCTGACACATCTGTGTCAGAGCTGTGATGACTGACAGATGTGGCATCCATCAGCATCACCCC
>OOFC01020016.1:15088-25116 GCA_900323345.1 Pseudochromis fuscus
AATGTGCCCACAAGTTATCCCTGCATGGAGCCTCCATATCATAGAGGGAAGAAAAGGAGAAGGGGCGGAGATGAGGTATCTGGTGGAAATGAGAAAGAATGGTAAGAGTGGAGATTAATAGAGTAGGGAAGAGAAGAGGAGCTCTCACAGCAGGGGAGGCAGAGGAAGGTTAGAAAGTGAGGGAGAGTGAGAACTACACAGAGTGATACAGTCTCTGTTTGGTACGTTTGAAGCTCTAACTCATATTCTTGCACACAGAGCCTTGACACACTTAAATCTCCTCCCCAGGGCTTTTGGGGGGGCTGTAGAGATGAACCAAGGCACTACTGGAGCAGAACTACAGATAGGCGAACCCCTGCTTTTTTCCACTCTGCTCCACTGTAGTCGTCGCTGCTGCCATCTTATCCCACCCCCATCAGTCATTTCAGTGTGGAAATAGGTTATTCACAAGTGTGCCCAGGTGACTGTCCCATTTGGGGGCAACCAAAGCCACACTGAGCATCACAGTTCTGGACCAGGAGGACAGAAACCACTGCCTTTCAGTCCACTTGTTTCTGCCTGTAGGGTCAACGAATTTGATTTTTGAGTATTCCTGAAAAAAAATGTGATTACATTTGGGCCAAGATCAGATACCCTGAGTACCGTAGTTTCCTGACTATAAGACGCTACTTTTTTTCCGACGCTTTGCACCCTGCGGCTTAAACACCAGTGTGACTCATGTATCGGCGGCATAAAGCTTGTTAGCTTTTTACAAGCTAGCAAGCTCCGTGTCGCTGATACATTTAGCGTCGTCACATCAGACCCGGTCAGAGTGGACCACATGAAACTGTTAGAATAAATTCAATGGCAGCGTATAGACAGGTGCGCTCAATAGTCCGGAAAATACGGTAATTGTATTTCACCACAAGAGGGCAACAGTGTTCCGTCTATAGCATCAGTACAGCTGGATTATGCCTTGATGGAGCTTTGTGCTCTCTTGGTGCTTCCCAGGTTTAACTGTGTTTTATCTTCCATCAGTTCCATCATAGGGTTGAGTTTTCATAATCACCACTGTAGTAGAGTTTATGGTTCAGTTTATGGTGCATTTGCAGTTATCTGATTGTAGGATCTGACATTCAGATTGGGTGTGTGCGTGTTGCCTCACGGGATGCAGGATCAGCGTAGGTCAATATCTACTCAGAGGGAGTCAAGTGAAAGCAGTAACTCGAATTGGCTGTAAACTTGATTGATTGCAGGAGAGAACAGCGCAAGTGAGGCATTCATAATGGTAGTAGCGCAGCGAAGGCCTATCCAGCATCATCCTGTACTTACAGCGAGAGTGGAGTCTATAATCTGTCTGCGATGATAACTGTAATGTGGGGGCCTTTATCTGCCAAGGGGGAAACCAAGAGGCTTATCTCATGGCCTCTATGTAAGGCAAATCACTCAGTCGCCCATCCTCTACAAGTTTCACCCTATCCACCTCCTCCTCTTCTTCTTCTTCTTCTTCTTCTTCCACATGCCAGCTAATGTTTCCTCATTGGGCAGATTATTGACCGCCAATGGCAGGGCACGTGGGCGGGCTAAGAGGCTCAGTCTGGCAGAGAGTTCGAAAACTGATTTTTTTCCCCGGAAATCTCTCCCGTTTTAAAACTGCACGGCTAAGCGCAGAATGTCTTCCCGAAAAAATATAACAGGGAGCAACATGACATTTTCATCTGCTTATTTGTTTATGCTGGAGGACTAAATGGCCCCTTAGCCAAATAAATTGGAACTGGCATCGAACACTTCTCCTAAATACTGAGAATTCACACTTAATTTGACTCTCCAAAGTAATTTAGGCTCCTTGAAATTTTTTCAATTAAACTCGTGTATCTTGTGTCCTGAAACCTTGGAGCTCTCGCCCAGTTAGTGCAGAGCTATCTCACTGCATATTCATCAGTCAGGATAATGGCCGTCCACCGCACGAGCTGTCCTGCCCTTCTCAGCTTTGATAGCGGGATAGGTTTACCCACAAACCAGATTAGATTACAGCTAACTGTCATCATGAAACTAAATCCTACAGAGGCAAAAGTATTCTCATAGCGCTGCTGGGCCTCGGATTGTTAGTTTGTATTTTTAGTCAATTTAGCTCCTGTAATGATCACATTACAACCTTGCTTGCTTCGTAGACAACAAAACAAACACTCTGGCATGATGTCAAAGACAAACTGCAACAAGATGCAATCGCTGTATTTTAATGTGTATTTTCTTTCTATTATTGAGAGCCAGATAACGAGAGCAGTGATTGGTCGGAGTGATGTATGGCCATCGCGCTCGGCTTAATGCGGAGGTTTAGCTCCCAGCACTGCGCTCGACTTGAATCATTTCCCCCGTCGAGAGTCGACTCCCCACCTGTCACTCATCCGTCTTGCCTTGTCAGGTACCTCCCTCCATTCACGGACCCCATCTTCCCTGTCTGACCTGCTCTGTGGTCTCTCGTACAGTGCACCGCAACATTAAGCTGTCCAGGTATTGATTGGATCCCACTCACAGGTAGAGGCTATTGTCCATAAGCTGTACTTTGGAGATCAAAAGGTCAGAACTATTGAAAAGTAATAAACAAGATTGATGCCTGACCTCGTAGAAAGAAGCTTTTTAAGTGGTAGATAATGGATGCATTGTTGTTATATCATCAACAGGAATATTTAAAAGTTTCTGTTCTCATGCTGATTGGTACTGAAAATTTTATTTCTGCTCTTCAGATTTCGCCCCCGTTATTATTTGAGGAGATCATTTGAATCCTTTCACACATGCGGAAGATGTGGGATTCCATTACTATTTTTACTCTGAGATGTCAATGATTCAGACGGGCTCCAAGTACGCAGATGATTCACAAGTCATGATGTAGAGAGACTGTAAATGTACTGTAAACTGTCAATCTAACGTGACTCATTCCATTTGCGCACATCTAACTGTTGCTTCAGCACATATTAAAAAAAAAAAACATTTGCTAATCATGTCCACTCCCACAAATGGCTTCGGAAATGCAGTTTAATGTGAGTGATTTTCTGTTAAAATGTTAAACACTAAGTGTGCTCGTTGCATTTGAAAATGACATACCTTTTTAATGAAGTCCTTGTCTCGCTAATCCTCCACCAATCAAATTAATTACACGGTGTAATTTTAACTTGCAAAACGTTTGTTCTGCGGTGTCAAAGCTCAGGAGCAATTACAACAACCGACCGAGGCATGCTGGGTTTTTTTTTTTTTTTTTTTTTGCATGTGTGGGGCTGCATTGTGACTCACATACGGTGCCATTTGTGACTTCACACTAATCATGGAGGGTGTTGTCGGTCAGTTCTTGTCGTAATAAGAGTTAGTCAATTGATAACAAAGATAGCAATATGGCTACACTGTTACTTTGTGTGTGTGTGTGTGTGTGTGTCACACAAGGCCAGATAGATGGAAGGACGGGAACAGAGAGAGGATTGATGAATGCAGGCACAGTGGGCGAGCAGGTGAGAGATGGAGAGCCTTATTTTTCTCCCCCTCTCTCTTCTCTCTCAGTGCCGGGAGGTGACCTCTAGCTCGGCGATATGAAGAGAATGTCACGCAACATTACCCCTCCCTTCGCCCTAGACGCAGATGAAGTTTTATTTTTTGTGCCACGCTGTGGAGAGAAAACAATTCTTTTCTGCCTTGATTAATGTCTGGTATGTGGGCCGGCAGTACGCAGGGAGGCAGTAAAGAAACCATCCCTTTTATACATTCTTTCTCTCTGATCCGCCACATGTATTAATCAGGACTGTTGACACGCTCAGAGGAGAATCGGGGTGTCCGGGGCTGCCTCCCTCAGGACGTCAACTGTAATCCTTTCCTCGTTGGTTCGCTGACCTCTGGCCTGAAGGGAGTGCTATTTTACACACAGCTTTTCATAGGAAAATGGGATCTCTGTGGAAGATTTTTACTCTGCTTTTTTATAGGAAACAGGACTAAGGTCAAGAGCCAGCTGTTGCATCTTGAATGTCTAATATGAGCGGGAGTCACCAGGGCGTACATTTGATACTATTCCATACTGTTGCCAAGTGCAACCTGGAAACAATGACAGGAAAATCTGTCACCATAGCACCAAGGACAGGTGTATGGATATGACTTTTTTCCAAACAGCCGCCCAATGACATGTCAGTATGTTTGATTACTCGGCGAAGGTCTCCGTTTTCCAGATGGGTAGGGCCGTTGGTATCTATGGGTTAGCATCTTGGATGATAGGTTTACTTGGACATTAAAGACCCCCACAAAAAGATCCTAAGGACTTCCATACTCAGGATATTGACTTTAATCCTGTCTCGTTGGTTGTCTGAACTCACGGACGCACTGACACTTCAATTCTCATGGTAAAGGCGGATCTCTGGGGAAAATCTTTATGGCCTCTCTGCTTTTCATAAGAAACAGGACTAAGGTCAAGAGCTATCTCGAATACTTAAAATGGGCCTTTGTCCAACAAAGACACAAATTTGATTAAATTCTAGTCCTGGTTTCATGTGCAACCAGGAAACAGGGGTATCAGTCATGAAGGCACCAAGGACGGGTCCGTGAATATGACATTTCTGAAATTGCCACCCAGTGACACGCAAGTATGTTTGATTACTTGGCGAAGATCTGTGTTTTCCAGATGTGTGGGGGAGTCTGAGCACTCGGTCATGTGGTTAATTACTTGGTAAGGCGGGACCCTCTACATCTACCACCACCAAACCACTGCTTCTCTCCATATTTACCTGTCGGACCTGGCCATCAGATAACCACACCGGCTTTCTGTTTCATAAAAGGCCTTAGACTCTTTACCTTCAACACCCTTCAGTCAGCCGGCTCAGCAATCAAATGCTTTTTGTGGCTCACACAGGGCAGGAGTGAGGGAGGGAAACCTCATCCCTTAAATCACACATCTGAGCTTTTCTACTAGCGACAGGGCATGGCTGGTGTTTAATGGTGGTAAATGTCAGATTTGACAGAAGGTCCCTTTAGAGGTAAGCTGTCCAAAGCTTGTCAAGTCTGATGTGTGAAAGGCGAGGTAGCTCGAGGTTGTCACTCTGGACAGTGGGCGGTTGACTTTTGCAGTTTTATTTGTGTGCGACTCAACAACAGCTTCAAGCGAGAACTTGGATATAGTAGTAAAATATATTTACATTGTGGCAGGAACTGGCGAGGTGAAGGGAGAGCAAGTAGTTACCGTGTGTGGGTTAGTGTACATGTTAGTACAATTTTTGAAATGAAATTTATTGGCGAGTGCTCCACTAAAGTGTCATGTAAATACCTTTTGATGAGTGGAAAGTGACAGAGGGTTCCACAAACTGCACAGAGTGGGAGGTATGTGTGCAGTTATGTGTTATGTATGTGTGCGTTTGTATGTGTTTATGTGGGGAGTTGTGTGTGGGCTGATGGGTGGTGGAAGAGTAGGCATCCAAGCATCTGGAAAGGTGACTTTCAATCTAAATAAACAGTCGAGGCTGGGGTTTGATTGGCAGGAGAATATCCACTCCACTCTGTCTGCTTCTCATCACTATTTGATTATGAATTAAGCTCTGTGTGCTTGAAGTGAGCAGATACCTTGTTACAGGTGAGGCAAGAGATAACTGATAATCTTTGCCTGATATTTACTCAGGACTCAAGGACGTCTTAGCGTATAAAGAAGCTGTAAAACAAAGGATTACTCACGGAGAGTATTACAGTTGTTTGGTTTTTTTATCCCATGATCAAAAACTACTGTTGTGCCTCTGTTGTACCAAATGGACTGCATTGAAATACCATTTACGCATCATTGAACAGGTCTAGTGGGTACACTGTACATGTATGTGTGCTACAGGCCATCAATTCTTGAAGTTATATCTTCTGTGAAAGCTAACCTCGTGTGTCAAGCAAAAAGCTGTGATGTCCATTGAGCTTGACATGAGGAAAAGACATGAACATAGTTCACTGGGTCACTAATAGTGTGTGAAGAAGACAGCAGCATTAAGGGTGTCAACAGCACAGACTGTACATCGAATGGACGAAGCTAACGTGATATCAGCCTTTGGTTTGTGGACTTGGCTTTTGAGCATTGTCATTCGGGTTGGGTACCTAATTTGGTACTTTTATAGGTACCGACTGAATTCTGTCTGTACTACTGAGTACTGATTCACCTAAATTCATGTTTCGGTACCTAAACACATCCTTGTGACTGTGAGGGAGTGGAAGAGTAGGCAATTATAGATTGCCGGACTTGAACTCAGCGTTGCGTGCACAAGAGCATAATGGCGCCAGCAGCCATGGGTTCAATCAACAAAGCGAGCATGGCTGATAGAAAGTGGTCTAAAATATGGCTCCACTTTTCACCACATAAACACATAAAAGTACTGAAAACTGGTACTATTGAGAACCAGTACCGATTCCCAGGTACCAAGCATCAGTATTGTATCGGTTCAAATGTGAAAGGTACCCATCCCTAGTTGTCATTTTGGTTTTTGGGAGCCAGAAGTGACCATATTTGGATGTAGCGGGGGGAGTGAGGAGGTGGTCCCGTGTCAGGAAGTGGTTGGTGACATTCTGGTTGTTACATTTACTGAAGGTGTACTGGGATGCCAGCCTGTTCTCAATACATGACACAGAGAATTTTTCATCCCCCCACCAGCCCACGGGTGACTGCCAGCATGACTGAATCTAAAGCCAGTGTCACACAAGCCGGACACGGCTGTCAGAGTTCTCCCAGGAAATTGCCACTGTTTGAAGAAAATAAGAGAATGTGCTTGAAAAAGTGGCTTCTGCACTTTACCCCTGGAGTCACAGCTCTTAATCAATTAATGAGACCAAGTAAAATCCACAGAGGCTTTGTGTTGCTTAAGCAGTCGCGGTTAAAAAAAAAAAAAAAAAAAAAAAAAGAAGGCATGTGGGAATTGTGATGGAAAAAAGAGAAAGTATTGGCCTCGTCTTTGGAAACAGCAGGGTGGTGTTATCCACTGCAGGATAGAGCATCTCCCTCTGCACAGCTCCAAGGTTGTTTCAGGCAAACACCTGAAAAAAAAAAAGAGGCCAGCGATTTGATTTTTCACTTGCTACAGTATGTAAATGGGAGCATAGGAATGCATCGTGGAATGCATAATCATCACACCACCACCACCCCTGCTGGTGATCTGCATCATAAGCGTTATCTCAGAGGCCCCAATTAAAAACTTCTCCTGATTCAGTGACATTGTTGTGTTCAACATACTTCAAAACATCATACTGCTTACGCTTACTTTCCTCACTCCAGTGATCTCTTCATGTCTTTGACAAGAAAACGACCCAGAATTTTTGTGTTCGGCACTTCACTGAAATATGAAAAAGAGTAGTAGAGTGTAACAAACAGAACGGGATGATTAGATGATGTGACAGAAAGAGGAAGAAACTAGATGTTTTTTAGAAAAGCAGCTGGTTTTTATTGGTACATCCGTGGGAAAAAAATGACACTTGAGACACAAACAGAGACACACAACCATCCACGCTCACATTCGCACCTATGGTGAATTTAGGCTAATCAATTCACCTAACAAGCATGTCTATTGCTCTGTGGTAGGAAACCACAGTTATATTTGTTTTACATTTGAATGTTTTTTACTTTTTATGCAACAAGCCCGAGGTTTATTTATCTAATTAAAAGTAAAAGTAAAAACCAGTAGTCAATTAAAAGCCTTAAAAGTCTCTACTAATGCCTGGGGCTGTGGTCAATATCAGTGAATAATGCCTGGACTTAAGATACAGGCTGGGGTGACAGAATTAAACATTGTGTACCTTCACTTATTTCACAATAAAAGCCTGGTTACAAAATGAATCATTTCTGTCCACTGAAATGCAGGTAGTAGTCTTTTATTTTGAAATGTTAAAATAAGTTTTGAGTTTGTATAAAATGGTAAATTGAGTACATATATGTAGCACTTTTATCACCTTAGCTAGCTTTCAAAGTACTTTACAAGGCATCACATTCACCCATTCACACACCAATGGCTATAGAGCTGCCGTGCAAGGTGCTAGCCACCATTGGGAGCAACTAGGACACTTGGACATGTGGACTAGAGGATCAAACCCATGATCTTACGATTCGTAGACGACCCACCCACAATTAGCATAATACAATAATTTGAAGCATCTAAATGAGGCTTCATCCCAGCATAAAACAAATAAAAAGAGGAAATTCAAATAAAGGCCTCTAACCTGCAGTTGAGGAAATAAAGGCCTCCACCACAATTTGAAGACAAGATCTCTGTGGTAGCATACATGTTGTCAGTTTCTTTGTGACAGGCTTTGAGAAACTGACCCTTGAAGGTCTGACTGACACAGTCTGGTGTCACACCGCAGCCTCTGCTCCCCATATAAAGGAATCCCTCTCCGACATACCACAGTCCCTTGATGCTTTCAGGTTGACTGCTGTCTCCAATGATCCCTTCTACCCCCACTTTTTTTTGACTCTCTCTGCTCCATCTCCTCATCCTCCTCCCCTCCCGGCCACTTCCACAGTATTTCCCCATCAGTGACGAGGAGCTGGGAGGCTTTCGGGGGCTTCGGCTGGAGCAGCTGTCAGCGGCACAGCGGACACTCTTAATTGGCTCCCCTGGGGCAGTCCCTCTCGGTTGGAGCAGAGCGGGGCAGTAACAGTGGAGGCATGTTGAAGAGAACCAAAGCCCATGCAGGCCTAGTTTAAAAACCCCACTGAACAAGCCTCCAAGTTGCATTACTATGTTTTATTCTTCATTTCACAATTGGGTAGAAAGATTGATTATTCTTAGCCTTGGTCGTTTTTTCTTTCATGGTGGTATTGAAAAGCATTTGTTATAAGGAAAGATGACTTGTCAATTTACACACTGGCTTTATGCATGGAGAAGTCGAAAGGCCTTCAGTAGTTTCTGTTATCAGATGTCACAAGCTTCTCTAATAGGGATCTCCCAGAGCTCAAGATTTCCATACTCATTGGAGAGATCTCATCACTTTGAGACATGCTGCATACATTCACTCAGACGATGCCTCTTCGCTTCTTGTCATGTCTTTAGTTTTGGATCGTGTGTTTCGTAATAAACCTACATCTATCCACGGTTTCAGTTCAGTACCAGGGCAGAAGGATGATCTGTGAATTCCTCGTCTTCCGCTTCCTCATTTTTATTCCTCGGCTCTGTCATATATCCTGAACCCCTTCACACCACATGCCCCTGACGCCCTTAGATCCCCTCCATCTATACCTTCCTCCGCCTCGTTTTTCTTGATCCCTCTGATTTCCTTCCTGCTGCCTCCTCTTACTGTACCATCCGTTCATCCATTCTCCTTCCCCTCTGTCTGCCGCTGCTACACCGAGGCTTTATCTTTATTTTCTGGTCTCCTCATTACAGCTAATGCAATTCCACCACTCGTGTTTCTTTCTTTTTCCCTCTGCCTCTCATCCCCTTTAGTCCAGCCCAAAGTGATGCGGTAGCTTTGTTATGGGACTCCAAACAAATAAAAGTGCGATTCTGCTCCTACTGCAATTAATTGAGATGCGAGTTGACGCAGGGATAGATAGATGAAGGGATAGAAGAAGACCGAGTACAATCGGGGAGGTTTGGAGGGGATAACTTGAGCATCAGAGAACATTGCCAATCTCACTAATGGCTGTGTCTCAGCATAACTCTGATATTGGATTTTTGGCAGGCGTAATGTTTATGCTCTTTTTTCTTCCAGGGTGAAATCTGAGGTTCGCAGTAGTTGAAAACAAACAAACTTTTCCACATTGACCTCACTTTTTAATTTAATTGTTTGGCAGTTTATATTAGATCTAAAAAAAAAAAAAAACCAGTGTGTGCACATTAGGCTTGATGTCTGTCACATAAATTGCAGCTAAACAGCTACTGGGACATAAGAGGCATTCCAGCAGGAACAAAGCTCGGGTGTATTAGCTAATGATTAACATCCATTCATTGGTCTATTAAGTGGTGCCCAATTAGCACTGAGTAGCAACGAAGAAGCAACTTTACGGTGTGATATTTTCATAGCCTCTGGTTCCCTGGCATTTTCAACTGATTTGTTAATTAAAG
>OOFC01020017.1:3294-18890 GCA_900323345.1 Pseudochromis fuscus
TCAGAAACCGGAGATTGTAAAAACAGACATTCCAGCGGAGTCAGTAAAAAGCCAAATTCAAGAACCAAAACTTACAAGCACCACAACTCAGTGTGCCAAGGGACCTGCAGACAAGACAGAAACCAAAGATTTATCAGCACAAAATGTGGTAAATGAGACAGCAGCTGCTAATGCTAGTGGTGAAGTTGGAATTCAGAAAAACCAGACGCCCACACCTGGTGGACACCAAGATGAGGACCACACCAAACCACACCAAAACAAGTCAACAGAATCCAAATATCCAAATCAGGATCCAGAACCACTAAGGACTGAAGTTCAAGCAAAGATGGCAAAGGAGCAAAAAATTGATTCAGCGCAAGTACCTAACTCTTTGAGTACTGGAAGTGAAGGTACCAAAGAAAAGGGTGAAATCAAGGATTCATTATTAGAGAGATTGGTGAATGAGTCAGCACCTGCAAATGCTAATAATGAGTTGAGCAACCAACAGGTCCAGAAATCCATAACTGTTAGTGACCACGATGTGACCATTGCACAGTCAGAGACAGACAAACCAACAGACTCAAATACTAATCTAAATCAGAAACCGGAGACTGTAAAAACAGACATTCCAGCAGAGTCAGTAAAAAGCCAAATTCAAGAACCAAAACTTACAAGCACCACAACTCAGTGTGCAAAGGGACCTGCAGACAAGACAGAAACCAAAGATTTATCAGCACAAAATGTGGTAAATGCCACAGCAGCTAGTGGTGAAGTTGGAATCCAGAAAGACCAGAAGTCAGTAACTCTTGATCACCAAGATGAAGACAAAATCAATCCAAACCAGGACAAGTCAACAGAATCCAAATGTCCAAATCAGACACCAGAACCAGTAAGAAATGAAGTTCAAACAAAGACAACAGAGGGGCAAAAAATGAATAAAACTCAGGAACCTAACACTGTGAGCACTCAAACTGACAGCACCAAAGACAAGATAAAAATTAGGGATTCATCATTAAAGAGTTCAGAGAATAAGACAGTACCTGTGGGAATCCAGAAAGACCAGAAGTCAATAACTGTTGAACATGAAGACAAACTGGACACAGTAAAAACAGAAGGTTCAGAGGAGATGGTGAAAAGTCAAATTCAAGAACCACAAGTCAAAAGCTCCACAAATCACAGTGCTGAGGGAGCGAAAGAGAAGACTGAAACCAAAGATTCTTTGGTAAAAAGTGAGGTGAATAAGACAACAGCTGCAAATGCCAATAGTGAGGTTAGCAACAAACAGGTCCAGAAATCCACAACTGTCAGCCAAGCTGTTGCAATTGACCTTATAAAGCCAGAGGAAGACAAATCAGCAGAGTCAAATGTTGGCCTAAAACAGAGACCAGAGACGGCCAGAACAGATGCTCCAAAGGAGGGAACAAGAAGCCAGATTCAAGAACCAAAAATTATAAGCACAGCATCTGAGAGTGCCAAGGGAGCTAAAGGGAATACTGAAACCAAAGATTCATCAGTACAAAGTGTGGTAAATGAGATTGTAACTAAGAAAGCTAACTCTGACATTAGTACAATAAAGGACCACAAGACCTCAGTTGTCAAAGGTGAACTTGTGAAGATTAAGATACCAGTGAAAAACACTGGTCAATCTGCGGATTCCAAACAGCAAACGAAGACTTTACCAGATAAAACTGCAGAAAAGACAATACAAGATGCCAAGTCAGGTGAAAAGCCACATGTTTCCACAACTGAAAAGGAAGTTAAGACCAATGGGAAACAGCAACAGAAAAAAATAGTTAAAGACATTGTTAAAGTTCAAAATAAAGTGACAAAGGTAATGGATCAGCAACCCAAAGCATCAATAATAGATCCTAAGAAAGAGTCAGGACTTATTTTGCTAAAAGATGTATCAGAGAAAAAACAAAAGCCCAGTGTTGTTTTACAGGATGTAGCACACATTAGTACTGATTCAAAGGAGAATGAGGGCAGTCAAGAAAAAACAAAAAGAGAAGAGTTATCAGCAGGTATAGTCACTACAGGTAATAGTTTGAAACAGGGACTAAATTCTTCAAGAGAAGGAAAAAAACCTTCAAAGCTGCTTGATGGGACTTTATCTTCTCAACCTCAAAATCTCCAGCCAACGACCAAATCACCATCTGGCTGGTTAGATGTGGAACACTGTCCTAAACAAAGAAAGAATGACAGAAGATTAAAGGTGTCAAATGAATCTATTGAGTCTGATGACCTTGAAGATTTTATCAGGGGCATTAAGGAGGGTGGAATTCCTTTCCAAGTACCTCCAAAAAAGCATATTCATAAAAAGTCCCCAACTCCACCTTTTGCCATGCCAGCCATCAAGGAAGACTGTTTTGAGAAATCATTTGACCATGATGAATTTCAATTCGGTTTAGGGAAAAATGGCAGAAATTTTACAGATCTTTTACCAACTAATGTAATTAAACAAAAAGCAGCCAAGAGACAAGGTCGCTCTCAGCACAAAAAACATTCACAAGACAACACGCCCCCTATTGATCAGGTAGAAGGAAAAGATGGAGTTAAAGAGGGGACCCAAGCTCAAGCAGGAAGAGAAGAGGGGCAAAACAATGGAGAGGACCCTGGGAAGTTGACGTCAAGACTTGGAAGGATTTCCATCCTTTCCAGCCTACTGAGTTCCCCTCGGTCCTCCAGAAAGAACAGAGAGGAAGCTACCTCTGGCTCAAGTAACACACTTTCATCTAAGCAGCAACAGAACCTGTCCACTGTTGGAAAGCTGGGAGTAGTTGAATCACCTCTGCCTGGCATCAGGACTGATAAGGAGGATGTGAAAGGTATAGATCAACGGCCATTAAAGGGAAGTGGTATAGGTGCAGTCAGTGAGTCAGCAACCAGGCCTTCCTTATCTCCTCCTCCGCCCACATTCTCAGAGATAAAGCTGCCTCATCATTTAGAGAAATACCTCAAGAAGAGCAAAGGAAAATTGGAGACCTTTCAGGGTTCTACACAGCCGAATAAAACTGACCAGAATTCTGAAAGGTGTGCTGCTATGGATGGGGCCTCAGTAACAGCTGTACCATATGTGGGTCTGAAGAAGCATGCAGGACCACCTTCAACTACCAAGTACAGCGAGCAGATATCTCAAAAGGGACTTTTTCTTTCTACTACTAAGAGAAAGGTAGGCATTCCATTTTAAATAAATGCATCAGTTCAATATTTACTAAGAACTAATATTCTGTTGAAATGATCCCCAAAGCCTGAATGGGTTTTGACCTGCTAAGCCTATGTACAAAGCACTGATATTTTCCTGATGCTGTTGTAACCATGAATTATTTGCAAGTGTGTTTATTCACAGTGCATACCATATTACCATATATACTGGTAGCACAAAAAGTATTGCAAAGAGAAGATGGTGAGCCTGATAATACAGTAACGGCTGTGAAGATTTTTGAAAACAATAAAAAAAACACAATATAAAATGTGTCTGTGTTAAGGTATGAGCAGAAACAATTATATCAATTGTTTAGCTAAATGGATAGGTGGGTAAGATTGCTAAATAAAGGTTAATATAATAGACAAGTGGAGAGTGTGAGTGCAAAGATAGAATTGAAAATACTTAGCCCAACTATGGTCTGAAAAACTTTTTTAAAGACAGGATTGAGTTTATAATTAAAATATTTTCACATGTTCTCACAGTTACCTGCAATAAGAGGGTTCCACAAAAGACCTGGGAAGGTACAATTAAAAGTTCATTATAGACATTTTTAATAACATTTTGCATAGCAGCAACGCATAATTGCTCGCATAGGTTGCAATGACGTTTCTGTTGCTTCTTCTAGATTGTCATACATGAACATGCTCAGTTTGGTGGGGAGATGTTTGAACTCTACAGTGATGTTGAAGATGCAACCACGCTGAAGCTGTCGCCCATCATATCAGTCAGAGTCATCCGAGGATGGTGAGACTTCTTACTGCTCTCTGTAGCTGTAATATGAATACTAATGTCTACAGGTGTCATTGTATGGAGACATGAGGAAATGAAGACTTTTCCTTGTAAAGCGTTGTAATGTAGCTGATACAGTATTTAAACGATCCAGGTGTTGTGAGACCACTTTCCTGTGTGAGCCTGCCTGCAATGGAAGTGTTTCAGTGTCATCCTTGTAATATAGCTGTGTAATGTTCCCTCTCGTGGTCCTTAATTCACAGTAATGACAAACATTTAAAATATTTGATGTGATGTTACTCTATCTCTCTTTAGCTGGCTCCTCTATGAAAAACCTGTCTTCCAAGGACGTATCATTGCCCTTGAAGAAGGTCCCACAGAGCACATAGTGAATATGTGGGCAGAAGAGGGAACTCCAACAACACTTGACCAGATGGGTCAGTCTGTTCCAGCAGCACCTATGGTCATAGGTTCAGTTAGGTTGGCAGTAAGGGTAAGTTTATCTTACTTAATATTTCAATCTGCCATATTATTAATGTTACTGTTTGTCCTATGAAAAAGAACAAACAGTGAGGAATTCATAAAAAGGATTGGGGATCAGACAGCAATAAGTCAAAAAGTACATCAAAAAGTAAATTTTATTTATTTATTCTTTCAAAAGTTTTTTATTGTTTATCAGTTGAGAGGTGGCACGTTTACAGAAACATGCATTTACATAAGTTGTGTTCTTGTAAAGAAGAATTTTAAATTAAAAGCTTTAAATGATCATCCAATTTTATTTGTTGTGTGTTTAATAGGACTATAGCATACCACAAATCGACCTGTTTACAGAAATAAACGGTTTGGGGAGGATGTCTACTTGCTGTGATGACACCATGGAGGTCGGCTCCTTTGGAGTCCCGGTGACCACTGGCTCCATTAAGGTTCATTCTGGAGTGTAAGTTCTCCCAACTTAACTGCTATTTTGGTTGTTGCACTATTGAAATGTGACAGTTTCATTGTTGGTAGCCACTTTTTTGCCACCCAGCAGCTTAGGAGTTCATAAGCATGTCAAGTTTCAGGAAACTTTATGGTTAGAGGGTTGTTTGCAGCATCTGTTTTCTGTCTGTGGAGGAATGTAAAGTTGTAGGCTTGAGCTTGTGATTGTCATAGATTTTAATGCTGCTCATAATTGATGGTTAGCACTTACATTTTTTCAGGCTGTAGAGAGCAAAAGTAGTCTAATACTCTTCATTTATGTCATAAGACGTGATGGGTTTGCTTAGGCCAAGTACTGTGAGGCAAAAAACAATCCCTAAAAATTTGCCATGTTCTACTTTTCTTTCCACTTTCCACTCCTTTTGTCACCCTCTTTCCCACATCGTATCTGTGTATCTTCAGCTGGCTGGTGTACAGTGATCCAGGGTTTGGTGGACTTGTAGGAGTGCTGGAGGTGGGGGAGTATCCCTGTCCACAGACCTGGGGTTTCCCTGAGCCCTTCATTGGTTCTCTCAGACCCCTCAGAATGGTACAGTACATGAAATATCCAGTATATTTGTTTACTGCCATTTCTGCCAAGTCTGACAGTGTGTTGTTTTTTTCAGGGAGCAATAAGGGTGGAGCATCCTAATGAAGTCAAGGTTTGTTGTGCATTACATTGCATCTGATACATTTAGCAATGTCTACTGTCAGCACAAACTACAATACCATATTTGGTGAAACAATGTTGTAATAACTGGTTCATTTTAACAATTTAACAGTCACTTGGGTGTGTCTGAGCACTATTCATTTTGTGCCTCTGTTATGCTGACAGCTGTGTGTACAGGATTGATGGACAGATGTGCAATATAGCCTTGTATTTATGGAATAAATGGTATTCTACCCTTGGGCAGCAATGGTCCAAAAAAGCATACAGGGATTCATATCCACTTTGAAAGACTGTGTTCACAGCATGAATTTAACTTCCTCCTGTCTCTCACTCTCACAGGCCTTGGTGTTTGAGAAACCCAACTTTGAGGGAGACTGTATAGAAGTGGACTGTGATGTCTACAGCTGGCAGGAACAGGAAGAGGAAGAAGAAACAGACAAACCTAATATGAACATCAAAACAGTGGGGTCTATAAAGATACTTGGTGGCATGTGAGTATTGGAGTCATTAGATTTATGGCATCATCATCATCAACATCATCATCGTCGTCATCATCATCATGAAGAACTAGCAATTTGCCAGCAATCTTTGAAGTCACTCATTTTTAAATCAAACTGAAACTCAAATTAAATGAAAGTTGAAAAATGAAATCTATCAAAACAACCATGTTATCAGACATCAGGAGACTGTTTGCTCTTCTAGGGTTCGAGCATTATAAAAAACTAATATTTCTGTGTCCTGTCTTTGTAGCTGGGTGGGCTATCAGGAAGCAGAGTTTGAAGGCCAGCAGTATATCCTGGAGGAGGGGGAGTATCCTCATTGCAGTGACTGGGGAGGATCTGAGGATGGACTCCAGTCTTTTCGGCCTGTACTCACAGTAAGTATCACCTGAATATTCATCTGCAATGTATTTATTCGATTATTGGTACTGAACTCTAACTGCTGTGTTATTTCTGCACTATTTAGTGGAGAAACATAGAAATCTCAATTTTTGCTGTGTTATTTTCCCAAGAATTTCCTGTCCCCTCACCTTAAGCTGTTCAGTGAGCGGAACTGTAATGAGCTGGGGCTCAATGTGGACTTGCTGGGCCCTGTCCTCAACATGGACGACATTGGCCACGGAATCAAAACCCAGTCAGTCACGGTCACTGGTGGTGTGTAAGTAAAACAGTTTCTTGTAAATCAAAAATAACTGACAAAAACAAAACACTAGCAAATTAGAATTTTTCAGAAAATTTGGCATATGATGATGTGCTACAAGTGCTGAAGTGTAAACTACCGTATTTTCCGCACTATAAGGCGCACCTTCAATGAATGGCCTATTTTAAAACTGTTTTCATATAGAGGGCGCACCGCATTATAAGGCACATAGAATAGAAACTACTGTAGTGCCTGGAGTTGCGTTATTCATCCATCTCGATGAAGCTGCGCTAAAGGGAATGTCAACAAAACAGTCAGATAAGTCAGTCATAAGTCATAATACAAACCAACGTTCTGACGACTCCGTTCACTCCCAAAACAAGTAAGTGCATTCACAATACGGTACCGTAGGTACTGGTAGCTTTTACTGGTATTTGCGCCGGCTTCGTTGAAAACAATGTATTTCCAAGTCCATTTGTCACAGTTCAAAGCTACATGAACAGCTGTTTTATTTTTTTCTCCAAGGTAACGTCAGTGACGTAGTATTATCTTTTACCAACAGCAAGGCACAACAGGTAGTGCAACTTTTTATCACGTAGTTAGTGCATCACAAACGTGGAGGGGAACTTTCCTCTGATTCAGTAAACACGTAAAAGAAACAGTCTGATACTGCTACGGTAAATCAAACGTTAGTGCAGTCACAATATACGCCCCCTGACTATGGTAGCCATAATTAACCAATAGTGATCCATATATAAAGCGCATCGGATTATAAGGTGCACTGTCGGTTTTTGAGAAAATTAAAGGCTTTTAGGTGCACCTTATAGTGCGGAAAATACGGTAACTGTTTACCCAGACAAACACTCTATCAGAAAAAGTTAAACAGTTAAATGATATCTGCTACAAGCTGAGGATTTGTTGTGCTCTGCTGGAAAAGTTAGTTACCCCTCCCCTTGGAATAAAATTAACATAAAGTTAAGAAGTGCAGAAGAATGCCATCTGAGTTCTACACCATCTGGGAGATGTTTTTGAAAGTGTTAAAAATGTTGACAGTCTAGAAGCTATGGTAATTTGAAGTTGAGGTGTAAATAACAAGTCTATGGTTAGGAATATGTGTCTTATAATCCCCTGTGTTTGTAATAATAAAGATATTGTTACAGCCAGAAGTGGACACAGACACAGCTGGTAGTAGAACCAAAGATGGATTTATTGCAGGTTGGGTGCAGAGGCGGGTGAGAGGCGGCAGGGGACAGGCAGGCCTCAGGGTAAACACTGGATTGATGACTTGAGCCATGACACATTTATTAGGTTATTTTTACCATCAGATCTCATTTTATTTTATATCTACCAAACCATTAGGTCTAATTTCATTGGGTCTATTTTATTTTATGCACGGCTGCATTTTGAATCATTTCAGTTACAGAAATGTGGTGTTAAAAAAATAAAACCAATAAAAGTATGTCTTTAAAAAGAAGTTTAATGAAGGAGGTAAACATCTTCTTCCTATATTGTGCAAACTCTTATAGGTTCTGGGTGTGTGTCTCACACCTTAAAGACATGACTAAGTGTTTTGTCTTTTTGTCTTTATATAATAACATTTCAGTTCAAGTCAGGGATTCAATGAGAGAACCCAACATTGATTTAACCTGCATTCTTGAGATATACCACATTTGTCTGATGAACGCATATGAGGATCTTGTATGTGTGGACATTGCAGGTGGGTGGCGTTTGAAAAGCCTGGATTCTGTGGAGAGCTCTATGTCCTGGAGAAAGGCATGTATGCAAATCCAGAGGACTGGGGAGCACAGAACTACAAGATCTCATCAATACAGCCTGTCTTTCATGTAAGAAAAAGATTAGCATCCATTAAATGCAGAATTTTAACAATGGGGTTTTTCTTTCATAAAGAAGCTTTATCAGCGAAGTACAAATCATACATTCCTATTGCCCTCTGCTGTTTGCTCTGCAGGACATGCTGATGGGAACACCCAAATTCAAGGTATCATCTCTTCATTCACAGCTCTGTAATAAGTATAAATAATGAGGATATGTTGTGTGTTCTGGCTCGATCATACAATGTTTGGATGCATGTTACAGGTCCAGCTGTACTCTGAGCCAGACTTCCAGGGAAGGCTGGTGGCTCTGGAGGACAGCGCAGCAGATCTGGATGAAAATTTCACAACAAGATCCTGTAAGGTGCAGGCTGGCAGGTACACACAGCTGAAGTGCCACTATGCACTGTATGGAAATCACTCATAAGAAGTTATTTTTTTAATTTATTTTCCATTTTACAACTTCACTGGATGCTCAACATCCATCCATCCATCTTCTTCCGCTTATCCGGGGTTGGGTCGCGGGGGCAGCAGCCTAAGCAGGGAAGCCCAGACTTCCCTCTCCTCGGCCACTTCATCCAGCTCTTCCCGGGGGATCCCGAGGTGTTCCCAGGCCAGCCGAGAGACATAGTCCCTCCAGCGTGTCCTGGGTCTTCCCCGGACGTGCCCTGAACACCTCACCCAGGAGGCATCCCAGAGGCATCCTAATTAGATGCTCAAGCCACCTCACTCTTCTCAACACAGAGGAGCAGCGACTCTACTCTGAGCCAAGCTTGATGACCAAGCTTTTCAGCCGCTTGTACCGATCTTGTTCCTTCGGTCACTACCCGAAGCTCGTGACCATAGGTGAGGGTGGAAACGAAGACCGACCGGTAAATTGAGAGCTTTGTCTTTCGCTTCAGCTCCCTCTTCACCACAACAGATCTGGGCAGAGTATGCATTACTGCGGACACCGCACCGATCCACTTGTCGATCTCACGCTCCATCCTTCCCTCACTTGTGAACAAGACCCCGAGGTACTTGAACTCCTCTACTTGGGGCAGGATCTCCTCCCCGATCTGATAGGGCACTCCACCCTTTTCTGACTGAGAACCATGGCCACGGATGCTCAACATTTGGAACATCAAAGTTTCACTACATGAAACCCCATTGTAAAAATTCCTTGTATTGTATAAGCAGGAAAGAGCTAATAGGAAAATATGTGTGTTTCCTTGTGTGTCAGCTGGGTGTTTTATGAGGGCAGCCAGTTCACAGGGAACATGTATGTTTTGGAGGAAGGAAAATACACCGACACCAAGGCCATGGGCTTCCTGTCCTCAGACACTAATGTTCGATCGATACAGACAGCCGGACATGTGAGTATTCACTGTGTGTCTGTGAAGATGTGTACAGTCTGCTTGTTGATCATAAATTAGACATTTTAAGTCATTTCCATTGACCATGAATTAAACTCTCTTTCTTCTTCAGGAGTTTTCTCTCCCTTCCATCAGCTTGTTCACTAAAATGGGTTGTCGAGGTCGCAGGGTGGTGTTGACAAGTGGAGCTACAAACCTGCTGCAAACTGGCGTGGACATACGTACACACTCCCTGGTGGTGGATGGGGGAACGTACGTAGCCATCACAATTCTTTCATTTTTTGTTTTTTTGAATTGTTGGAAGTCTGATGTTAGAACATAAGTCTTCACTAGCTATACAAGCATAGTTCATACACACTAGACCAGTGATTTAAACCAGGACCCCTTGTATTGTGGTGAGACTTTATTTTGAGGAATACATACAGAGAATACCTCAAGGAATCAGAAAATTATTATTTGATTGATGTACACCCCGTCTCAAATTATTATGCAAGTGATATTTTTCTCTGATTTTCCTAAATAGTCAATGAAAACAGTATATTTTTCTACTCATTAACTGGTATAATTCAAATTTTATTGAAAAAAATTCCCAATGATAACAGTTTTAAAAAAAAAATAAAAAACTCAAAATGCATCGTCTCACATTATTATGCATGGCACAGTTTGAAAACATTTTATAGGTTGTGAAGACCTGAAAATGGTCATTTGTTGAATTTAAACCATCAGGAGGCCATATTTACTGAAATCAAAAGCTATTTCAATCAAAAACATCTGAACAGTCAGAGTTACATGTCGACATAGGAGCCCTTCTTTGACATCACCTTCACAATTTTTGCATCCTCTGAACTTGTGAGTTTTTGGAGAGTTTCTGCTTGAATTTCTTTGCAGGATGTCAGAAGAGTCTCAGAGCTGCTGTTTTGATGTGAATTGTCTCCACCCTCACAGATCTGTGGCTTGAGGATGCTCCAGAGGATCTCAGTAGGGTTGAGGTCAGGGCAGGGTGGGGGCTACACCATGAGTTTCTCTCTTTTTATGCCCATAACAGCCAATGACAGAGAGGTGTACTTTGCAACATGAGATAATTCATTGTCCTGCATGAAGAGGATTTTTTCGCAGAAAGCACAGTTCTTCTTTTTGTACCATGGAAGAAAGTGGTCAGTCAGAAACTCTATGTACATTATTGAGGACATTTTCACACCTTCAGGGACCCTCAAGGGCCTGACCTGTCCTCCCACCATGATTCTGGCCCAAAACCTGACTCCACTACCTCCTTGCTGACGTCGCAGCCTTGTTGGGACATGGTGTCCATCCACCAATCATCCACTACTCCATCCATCTGGACCATCCAGGGTTGCATGGCACTCATCAGTCAACAGGACTGTTTGACAATGAGTCTTCATGTATGTCTGGGCCCGCTGCAACCATTTTTGCTTGTGAGCATTGGTTAGGGGTGGCAAATATTAAGTTTACGGACAACTGCAAACCTCTGGAGGATCCCACACCTTGGTGCGTCTCCAAAGGCACCAGCAGCTTCAAATACCTGTTTCATGTTGTGTAATAGCATTTTAGCATCTGCTGTCTTAATCCGATTTTGCCCAGCAGAAACCTTCCTCATCACACCTTTATCTGGACGAACCTATCTTTGCTGTGAATCAGCTACAAATCTCTTCATAATACAATGATCTTGCATTTTTTTTCGTGAAAAATCTAATGTTTTCATAGCTTATGCAAGGCATTGCACAATTTGATGCTTTTTGGCAGCAGGAAGATCGTTTTTCTTTCCCATATTGCTTGAAACCTGTGGCCTGCATAATAATATGATACAGCCTTCTGAAGTAGTTTTCCTTAAAATGGGCACATCTGGCAAACTAACTATCATAGGTAGATTAATATCAGTGATCCACAGAGTCCTGAGATACAATACCATCCATAAGTTTAATTGAAAAAGAAAAAGTAAGGCTTTATAACACTTAGATCGAATTTATATAATAATTTGAAACGGGGTGTAGTAATAGTTTTCACTTAGTAAAATATAACAGCAGTAGTCAGCTAAAAGTGATGCATTTAATGACCTCAAATTAGCTGAAATTATTTTAATTTTTTTTAATTGTGGAAAAATGCCCACAAAAAGATATTAAATAGATAGAAATATTGAAATATTTGATAGAAACAATTAACACAAGTTAGCTAAGCATAACAAGTAGCAGTTGTCAATATACTGTAGATAGCTAAATGAATGGTATCTGATATAGCTTAAAAAATTATAAATGGGTGTAACAGCTAAATAATTAAAAAGGTAAAATATCGAGCTGATGAATCATGGATGTCTCTTTAGATATGGAAAAAAAATCTAAGTGTGGAATTTGATACAAACCAGTTCTGCCTGTGGTATGAACACAAATTTATCAAACTGAGCCAAACAGAAAATAATTGAATACAACTGATATGAAGTTAAAGGTGATAAGACGCTAAATGCATATTTAAATACAGCATTTATTTTGTTTACCAAACTGCTTCAGAATGTAACCAGAATTGTAGGGACTGCTGCTTTGAGGTTTCATCTTGGACTCATGAAATTCCTTTAATTGGTATGAACATAGTTTCAAGAACTTGAGGCACCAAGAGCTGCCTGGCACTACTAGGAATGCAATGGATGCAACATTGTTGTTTCATTTTTGTTCCATCAAATTTGATAGAGGCACAGAATTTTTCTAACAGTTGACAATACCATCATTGTCACTGACTATATGTCAGTAGGCTGGTATTTACATGTTTTTATTAGTAAAAGTTTGTTATCTCAAATATCATTGGCCTCGTGATGAGGACAAAAATTATTATGAGTGTCTGATCCATAGAGGTGTCACAGGTGTAGAGGTTTTACTGTGGATTTTTTCAGGTGGAATTTGGAAAAGAAACAGCCTTAGTACGTAAGTTGTTGAGAGCAATAAACACATAAAAGCTGCTCAGAAGTCACCAAGTCTGTCAAATATGCCAAAACAACAACTGTGAATCACTTTTTAAGTTCTGTTACCAAGCTGGTTGAATGTGTTCTCTGCAGGTGGGTGTTATATGAAGGCAGTAACTACAGAGGGCAACAGCTGCTTCTCCAGCCAGGTGAAGTGGCTGATTTGTGCAAGCGCACTGGCTGGCAGCGAATAGGATCTCTTCACCCATTACTCCAGGTATGCAAGGAGAGATAATTAAAATCGTAAAACAAATACACTACTGACACTCCAAAGTTTTTACCAACTTCTAAAAAAAAAAATAACTCGGCCTGCAAGCAGGTATTATTGGGGTCCAAGCCCCCCTCGCCCATCGTCTCAGTGCACATCGGGGCCAGTGTGTCAGTCGTCACAAGCCCGGGTCGCGCCCAGCAGCCCTGACCATATTGGCCGTGATGTAACCTGAGTAAGGGGGAAGCGGACGTGTGCAGATAGGAACGCTGCAGTGTCCGTTCTGAGTGGTTGGAGGTGGACATTTTGGGGAAAATGCCGCAAAAAAGGCCTACGTGTGTATTGCTTGTCCAATCACATGCTGTCAACATATGCAAAGTAAAGTACTAAGTTTTTCCATGTTGCAATTCAGTTTTCAGTTTTCAGTCAGCACTAACAAAGACTTCAGGCCAGATTCTGTCTGGAAAAAAAATGGTCTGGAAAATGGGCGTGGCCTATACAACCACCACAGTGACCAAAATTCATCGTGTTTAATGGATGTTCTGAGAGAACTTTCAACGTCTTAGGAGTAACGGCTGATTTTACTGATTTTTTGAGGTTCCAGATCTGACATTGGAGCTTCCAGTTGTCACGTCAAAGCTGTCTGTGGACAAGTTCACTCCCACTCCAAAAAGTAAAATATTCACTAAAAATCAACAATAAATCATAAAATCGTGAAAATATTCACAGACCATCCTCATGATGTCTACGTACTTATCAGGTTTTGGGGAAGTTTGTTCACTTATATGACGAGAAACAAAATATTGTACATCATGCACAAATATGGAAAAATATAAACTGTCGGTACAGATGCACCATTTGACAGAGCTCAACGCCAGTCAGTGTACTTTGTTGTGAGAGTCCTGAGAACATGTTTGGCGATTTTGGTAGTGTTTGCTCTAACAGCTTCTGAGATATGAATATGAATTTCATATTTTGAAAAATATAGAGTGATGGACAAAGAGATAGACCCTATAGTGCAGTGGTGAAAATGATCATCTCCATTCATTGGATAAGCTCACCAAGTTTTACCATTGAAATGTGTACGGCTGCATTTTTAGGAATTTTTATTTTTTGGGGGGGTCACGTTTTGGTTTTTTGCCATAAGCCACTTCAATATATTTTGACCAGACTTTGTAGGTGGACTCTGGAGTTAACCTGGATTATGTACACCAAGTTTCACATTAATGGGTGGTGTGGAATTTGAGATAAAAACTTCTTCAATTTGTAGCACCCCCTAGTGACTGATCAATGCAACTTTTGATCCACACCGTTTGTGTAGAGGCTACGACTTAGATCTCAAATTATTTGCGAATCCGAGTAAAAATGTCCAAGATACAACATCTTTATTGAATTGACTGCTAGCTATACTGCATTTATCGAAAGATAACTCTCAGGTTTTAAGGAGTAGAAAAATTCTTTTAATAACTTTTTCCCTTCAGCAGGTGTAAGTTCTACATATAAATTTTTGTGTAGATAGGCTCTACCATGTTTAAGGAGTATAAAATTTGTGTCAGACCATGTGACTCAATTTTGCGAAAAAACTAACTCAGGTAAAGCGGGCGTGGCCTAGCCAGCCAGATTCAGGAGGAATGCCCAAACATGATGATATAAAGTTTGTTGGAGAAAGGGGCCTTGATTCGTCATGACAGCACTAAACACGTTTTTTTGTTGCTGTTGCGCCACCTAGTGGTGTAGGTGTATGAGATTTAGTGGAATAATCCCTTGTGGTAAACTGAACCAAACTGGGTAGTTTTCACATGTCCACATGGATGTGGTGGAGAAATATCAGCTTTGAAGTGGTAAAATCAGGTAACAAGGATTTATTTATTATTTTTTTGGCGTCTAAATGGTTAATTTTTTTCTTTTGGCCATAACTCTCTCCTACTTTCAGGTACATTGACCAAACTTGGTAGCACCATTCACTAGTCAAGCTAGTTTATGGCCCCTCAGTTTCACGTTGATCTGTCGTGTGAATTTTGAGATATAAACTTCTTCAATTTGTAGTGCCCCCTAGTGAGTAATCAGTACAAGTTTTGGTCAACTCCTTTCGTGTTGAGTGTCGGACTTAGGTCTCCAATTATTTGTGAATCCGAGTGAAAATGTACCAGATGTTATGTAAACCTGAAAGATGCCTACAGTGCAGTAGCTTTGCCTCCCCTTGGAAAGTCTGATCACAGTCTGATCCAGCTCCTGCCAATTTACAGGCCACGTGTGATGAGACTGCCCACAGTAAGCAGATCATTTAGGCAGTGGTCTCCGGAGGCAATTGACACGCTGAGAGACTGCTTGGGATCAACCGATTGGAATGGATTCCTGGACTCAGGAGAAGGCACAAGTGACATTGATGACACTGCGGACCGGTTCACTGATTACATCAACTTTTGTACTGATATAACAGTGCCTCTGAGAACTGTGTGCTGCTTTCCGAACAACAAGCCATGGATTAAAAGCAACACAAAGCATCTCTTGAACTTAAAAAAGCAGGCTTTTAAAGCTGGTGATCAGGATGGGATA
>OOFC01020026.1:0-12777 GCA_900323345.1 Pseudochromis fuscus
TGTGATGTCCTCACATGCAGCATCCATTGCCTGGAGCAGGGTCCTCTGGTCTTGAGCTCGGTGTTCATACACTCTCCATCTCCAAGCAGAAAAAAACTCCTCAACTGGATTGAGGAAAGGAGAGTATGGTGGTAGAAACACCATGAGCATCCTTGCATGGTTAGTAAACCTGGGGCCTTACCTATAAAGCTCGCTGCGCACAAAACGAGCCCCAAACTTTGCGTAGCGGCTCCTCTGCGCTAAAGCTGGTACTTATAAAAATCTACCGCAGGGAAAAAATGCGTTGGACTTTGCGGTTCTTACCGCAAACAAAATAGCTGCTGTACACGGACCGCACTATTCAGAAACACTACGTGGAGACGAAAAAGGAGAAGGAAACAATGAGGGGAGACACTTTGAGGAAGTCATGTTTAGTGGCTTTGGACTGTTTTCATCTCTACCTCACCTTCTACATCTTCTAAAGTAGATAAAAAATAAATAGTTCAAAGAGGAGCAATTAAACACATCACGTAATAAAAACACATACAATGTGTTTGTCTCTGCACTTACAAATACCTACTGTCACTTGTAATGACATAATTCTTTTCATGATACACACTTCAAATTGATTTCTGTCTTGCTGAAGGCTCGCTTCAGCTCCGGATATTTTTTTTTGCGGACAGAAGTTTGCGTTGCGTTCCCACACACGATTATTGTCAGATTTTCCCGCAGAGTTTTAAAGGTAAGGCCCCAGATCTTTAGAGATGCAAGTAGACTCGGCTTTATTTTAGTTGCTATTTTAGTTACAAACAAAACAAGTGTTTAGGAGGGATTATAAGTGCCAGAACCTGGGAGAGTGACTAAGCAGTCTTACTAAATACAGTTCTTTTGTTGGAAGAATTGTGGTATTGGCTCTGGTGCCATATCCCTCGAGATATGATCACACTTTTCTTTCACATTCACAGATATACTATATTTTCTTCACAATATGTGTAATAAAAAGTTCTAAGTCTGAAAAGCTTTTCACATCAGTGACTTTTGTTATTGTGCCACATCTGTCCAGGTGGTTGAAAATGAGGAGGAGCCAGAGGGGCGAGCGAGCTCTGAGGATGAGAGCTCCGACGACGACAAGAGCTGGGTGGAGGAGGTTAGAGAACAACGAAGGCTGCTGCAGCAGGAGGACAGAGACCGTCGGCGGCAGGAAAGGAAGCAAGCAGACCGCAACACCATCCTGCTGGAGAATGGACAAGAAAAACCCTCAAACATGGCCGAGGACAAGACAACAAGTCAGCCCCGGTTTTATCAGATCAAAGCCGGGGAGGAGTTCAGAAGTTTTAATGACATGACCCGCAAGCAAAAACTGCAGAAGTATGTTTTTTGTGGAAATGTATTAGATAAAACCTTTAGATGAGTGCTGGTTGATTGTGTGGGACTCTCTCTAAAATTCTGCTTGAAGGTTTGTAGTTGTTAAAATCAGACAATCACTTTACCTGTACAGTGATAATAGAATAGTCATAGTTTTACAAACTTAAACAAATGATATACAGAAATGTGTAAATCTAAAGCTCAGCTCATATATCACTGTCCCAATGCTTTCTCTCCTCACACGGATGTATATTGTATCTGGGGTTTGTGTGTGTGTCGTTCCAGGGCTTCTCTGGAGGATCGCCTGAAGCTGGAAGAACATTCTGAAATCAACAACATGGCAGACACAGCAGTTGGCAGCAAACAGCTGACTTTCATTCTTAGAAAGGTAAACTCTATTTTATTTCAGTGCCCCATGTCTTCTCTGTAAGTTTTTCTCTCAGTCAATTGTTCAAAGCAGGGAGTGGTGGCTCTCGTTATAAAATGCTGGAGAATGAATTTAAGTGGTCTTAATATTCATCATTGAGGAGACAGTCTCTGTTTATTTTACATAAGACAAATCAGCTCCAGCACACTGTAGACATTCATGGTAAATTGCAGTGTTTTTGCTAAAGTAGTCGTCATTATGGATTTCATATACAAATCCACGTTGCCATCGATAGCATATTCAACTGCAGTATATAAAATAAACAGAAAAGAGCTTAAATGTACAATAGTCTCTTGACCGTACGCAAGATCAATAGAAAACAATGAAGGATAATGGTGGTGCAATAACATGTTGATAGGAAATCAGCCAGGATAAATTAAAGCAGCAGGTGGCACGGTGGTGCAGTGGTAATCATTTGTGCCTCACAGCAAGAAGGTTTGCGGTTCGAATCTTATAGCTCGGGCCTTTCTGTGTGGAGTTTGCATATCCTCCCTGTGCATGCATGGGTTTTCTCCGGGTACTCCCGTTTCTTCCCACAGTCCAAATACATGCTCATTAGGTGAATTGATCAAACTAAATTGACCATAGGTGTGAGTGGGAGTGTGAATGGTTGTTTGTCTATATGTTAGCCCTGTGATAGGCTGGCAACCTGTCCAGGGTGGACCCCACCCCCTGCTCGATGACAGCTGGGATAGGCTCCAGCACACCCGTGACCCAAGTGTGGAGAAGCAGGTATAGATGATGACTGACTGAATTAAAGCAGGTTAAATGGTAACTTATACAGCTCCTTTTTCCTTAGTTTAGGTCTACAAAGCACTTTACAAGTTGTTACCTCTCATTCACCCATTCACACACACCAGTAGCAACAGAACTACCATGCGAGATGGTACTGATCATTGGGAGCGACTTAGGGTTCAGTGTCTTGCCCAAGGACACGTTGGCATGTGGACAGGAGGAACTAAGGATCAAACAGCAAACCTTATGATTTGTAGTCTACCACCTAAACCACAGGTTGAGAGCTCATATTTAAAATTTATCATTTTTATACAATAGAATAATACAACATTGTTTTGACAATAAATTGGACAATAATAAAGCATCCTCTCTGGGTAAGACAAAACAAAACAAAACACAAGGGTCTGTAAAAGCCCTACAGCAAAGAGTGTTATTTTAGGTGTCACCCTATTTCAAAAGTGATGAAGCTCAACAGTCTCCAGGTGGTGGATGTCTATTTAACACACAGTTCTGTTATCCTTTGCAGTCAGAGCAGGAGAGGAAGCAGCAGCAAGCAGAGCGGGAGCACCACGAGGAGAGGAAGAAGCTGAGGCGCTCAGCTGCACATCTGAACCGTGGTGGCAGGAAAGGATGGGGTGGCAGAGGAAGAGGCCGCCACTGAGGAGGGCAGCTGAAACTTCCTTTTAGCAACACAATCCACACCCTAAAGACAAAGATATGTCATTTCTTTCATTAACTGAGCTCTTGTGCTAGGTGAAGAATACTGATTTTAAGCTCTAATCAGTAGTTGGAGCCACGTGGCCGAACTGGAAGGGACTAAAAAAATGTGGTTACCACCTATCTCAGCAAAGTAATAACACATTAAATAAAATAAAAGATTACATATGTTGCATGGTACTATCGGGTACCTTGACATCTTAGCAGGGCTGACCCAAGCAGCAATTAAACCTGCAGAACTGAGAGCTTGACCTGCTTATTCCTTAAAACACCACCTCAGTGGAGCCTTTTTCATCTAATGACGAGAAAAGCACTATGTGTTTAACAAAAAAATGAAATTAAAATGTTGTTTCATATCATCTATGTTGTTAAGTTTTGTTTTTCCCATTCTTGGAAATAGGAGTCCTGGGTCTCCTGTAATGGAAAATTTACAAACCTCATCATTGTCTGAACATGTATCTTGTGACTGTCTGAAAGTATATCCTGAAATGTCTATGTTTATACCTTATATGGAAATGAGCTGTCTGCATGTGCGGGCGCAAATATGAGTTACAGTTACTTTCACTCTTTTCTGAGTGTTTGTTTCACCCCAGTGCGAGGGAACTGATAACTGCACAGTACAACAGGGGGAAACAAAATCGTCCCTCCAAAGATGACAACTACATGTATAAAGGAGTTACATGCTTTCTGAGTTTGGAGTCTCCTCCTGCAAACCTGCTCCTGCACTTTGACAGGACTTGAGCTGAAGCTTCAATAAAAAAAAAACAAAGATTGTTCCAGTTTGAAGATTCTTTATTTCACTGGTATTATAAAATTTCCTTAACAGTCCTTCCCACCCCCTAATGTACTAAGGGTGTGAACCCTCTCCGGTCCACAAATTGGCTCATTTCAGATATGAGGGAGGTTGATCTGAACCCCTCAGCATTCTGACCCATTTCCTGGCCCTAGGCTCATTTGAATTAATTTTATGTCAACATGCTTTTCCATCATAAGCTATCCATCAGATTTTATTATCGCATCTGCGATTCCTGTAAATGAGCATTTTAGACTAATATTTCACCCTGAAACCTTTGCTCTAAGAGCCTTGCATAGTTTTGATGTTGCAAAATTTCAGTTCATTTCACTTTGTTGTAATGAGTTGCATGAGAAGATTGGCAAATCTAAAACTAGAGCTTGTACTTGGTCTTGATAAACTAAGAACCTCCACCAAAGCACAAGTTATTGTTTAACTCGTGTTTTTTTTCGCAGCTCAAAAAATGTAATTAAAAGTGTTACCACTGCTGAAGCTCAGTGGTTGTCAGTCTTGACTTCTAGTTCACAGCCCCAAGATATGAAGTTATTTTGTGAATCTTCTTTTTTTTTTTTGTTGCAGTGGTCACAGTCTCAATAAACTGACACTTTGTAAATACATCAATGTCAGAATTTAACATACTTTAAAATAGAAAAGCATTTCTGCCATGAACAGGTAGCTTATAGGTTTGTTGAGATTGTCATGAGAAGGTTGTTCTGGGATACCACAGACACGGTTTGTTTGTACAACAAATAGAAACCATTTCACAAAATTTTATAATTACAGGAAAAATTGTCCCCCTATTTTCTTTCACATTGCTTGGCTTAACCATGACAACCACCAAATAGGCTGCAGGAAGTGGGTCACCCTTAGCTGGTCAAAAGAAAACAAAAACAAACCAAAATTTTACACAGCCTGCAGTGTACCTTGTCTGAGAATTTATAAGATTTGTGGCATATCTGGAATATATCAAGACAACCTTTCACATGTAAGGATCATGATACTGCTAGCGCCAATGCAAGAGCTTCACTGAAGAACAGCAAACTATGGTGTGTTTTAGATTATATTGTATACATGTATATGTGATTGTTCAGTTCTTGTTTCTTTAGGTGGGATTGTGAACCAGTGTGTCAGTTGCTTAGGACAATCCACTGACAACACCATCAACGAGCTTCAGAATTATTATTTCTGTGGGTTGTAGTAGTTAAATTAGAAACTGCTCATGTCTGTGCACAGAACACAGCCCACATTGTTCTGTTCAGTAGTACAGTATAGACAGTTTTGTTTCTTTGTAATCAAATACAGGCAGCTTTGAATTTCCCTCAGAATTAATAAAGTATCTATCTATTAATCTATTGGATCGTTGGCATTAATTAGAAACCCTGATGGTTGAAAACTTTCCAAACATTAGCTTGTTAGCATTCCCACTTCTCATATGGTAAAATATAACCATGAGAAATGTTTATTTATTGTCAAACTCTGTGCTCATAAATACCACAGGCACATGTGATACAACTGTCCAGAAAAGTATCAGAAAAAACAATTGTACACTTTATACTCTAATTTATAAATGTGGATTGTCAGTGTCATATTTTTTTATTTTCGATGAGAGTGGTTAAATATATGTGAATGCCTACGAATATATTCTCAAATACACAGCTGTGTTTTACAGATCTTTATTGCACCGTAGTCTTGGTTCAAAAATGGATTGTAAATGATATTCACAAACAATTCAAATACAGGCTGTAGGTAATCCACTGCTTGAGAATTTTTTGTTTCATGAACCTCAATTGAGCCCCATTTGATCTTAAAGAGACTCAGCAGTGCATAGTGTTTTTTAGGCTTGCATGCCAGTCTTGTTTATTTAGTCTATCGACTAATTGTCATTTTCTGTATTGGTTTGTTTTATGATGTGAACAGCTTAAGTAGCATTTCTAAGTGTGATTCACCTGCTATGTAAGCAGTAAACAGTAATATAATAGTTATATCAGGGTAATGATGATAATGCTACGGAGCTGTGCTAGAATTTTTTTATAAGAGCAATGTGTGAAATCTGGATTAAGATGAACTCCAAGGTCTCTTCCTCCTGTTATATTAGTATGCAATTTACAATATACTATGTCATCTGCACCCAATAAGCAACAACTTCCGAGATCATTAAGCACTTGATTAGGTTTACGACACAGTTATTTCTATAATTACCTCCGCCAAGCTGATATGTTTTTGACTGGTTGGTTTGTCTGCCTGAGTCCTGAAATTCCAGAGAATCCCTATCTCTTTTGATGACGCAATGTTTTAAAAATGCAGAACTTCAAATTTTAATGTGTTCTGTTAAAAAGTACACACCCACACACACACACACACACACGTGCAAAATCTCTACAACCAGGATTATGCCTTTGGGGAGGTTTGCGGCAACATTTTTCACAGTATATATACTTTTAAGAGGTTATTGGAATGAAATTTTCACCAGATGTCAGTAAGATCCAAAATAATCGACACGTACAAAGAGATCAATACAAATAAGTTCATAAATTAAGTTATGGGTAATAAAGTGGAATGATCCAAAAAGTATTGAAGACGTGAAGACAGGAGGTGCAAAAAGTGCACACAACAATAACCGTGACAACAACAACAAATACATAAACCATTACTACAGTGACAGACTATATCCCAGATGTAGGCATTATCTACTACTGCTACTTAATTACATTACTTTATATATTAATATTTACAGTGTGAGAGGGAAAGACAAAAACAAAATAAAGACAAAAAGAAAAACAAATAAGGGTGACAAAAAAGAAATAGGGGGTGAAAAAGCATGTGTGGGTTTGTGCGTGCAGATTAGTCAACCCTTAGCCACAGTGGACAGACCCAAGCTGGCAAAGAACCCAATGATCCCCCAGAACCGGAGAACCCACAGCCACATGCCCCCAAGGCAACCACCCATCCAGCCTGGCAGAGCAACCGGCAGGAGAATGCAGAAGAAGCAGCGCCTCAAAAGGGGAAGAGCCACGGAGGACCACCAGCCAAGGGCCTGCCCCAGGCTCCCTGGGGGGACCCCTGCGGACCAGCAAGGCCGACACCCACCAGAGGCCTCACTCTCCCAGCGCGGGAGGCCAAAGCTCAACCCCAGGCCCACCCCACCACCCAAATATAACAGATTTTGTACAAAAAATGAATATCCAAACTTTGATTCTCACCTTAGATGCTGAAAAAGCCTTTGATACGGTGTCATTTTCCTTTATATTTGAAATTTGTAGCAAATTTAGTTTTCACTACACCTTTATCAAATAGATGCAAACATTGTATAACAAGTTGAAAGCACAAGTTAGGGCTAATGGCACCTTGTCTGACAGTTTTGAATTGAAACAAGGGACAAGACAAGGGGATCCTCTATCCCCATTAATCTTTGCAATCTGTATTGAACCTCTGGCAGCTTGTATTTGAGCAGCTAAGGAAATTGAAGGTGTGAAAGTGGCAAAAGATTTTCATAAACTGGCTTTATGTGCCACTGATGTGGTTTATATCTAACAAATTTAGATAAATCACAACCAGCCCTTATGCAAGTAACTGATAATTACAGTCTATACAGAAGTGTGATGCAATGGTTCTCCAAGCCCCTATTTGTAGGGAGTTGAAAAGTAAATATCCATGGCATTGAGACAGGGACAGAATTGAGGATCTGGGCAACATGTTACCAAAGAATACCAGACTGTTGTATCAACTGAACTTTACAAGTTTGGAAGTAAAAGTGAGACAGGACACAAATCGGTGGAAATCAACTATAGGATAAAGATAATAGTTGATTGCCACCGATTCGTGGCAATCAACTTCTGCCATCTTCAACTTCTGCCTTCTTCAGAAGCAATAAGAATGAATGTACTCCCCCCATGTTTGTTTGGTCCAATGATGGAGCTTGCCTTCTTAATGAGTTTTCTCAGTCTATTTTTGTCTGAAGTGCGAATTCACTCTCCCTAACACACCACACCAAAGAATAAAGCACTAGCCACCACAGTCTGATAGATGCAACACAGAAGATGCTTACATATGTTGATTGACCTTACTCTGTATAGGAAATAAGTCTTCTTTGTTCCTTCATGTGCAATGTCTCCATGTGAGAGGACCAGTCCAGCTTGTTGTCCAGCTGAACTCCTCGGTACCTGGAACACAACTTCCACCTTTGTGTTTGTGATTTGGACCAGTTTTGGTCTCTTCCTCCTAAATTCGACAACCATTTTCTTATGTTGAGCTGAAGTGGTTGACAAGTTCACAAATGGCTCATTCACACTTAGACCTACTCGCTTCGCTTCGTTTCGGTTTTGGAACATTCACACGGGAAAAAAAGTACCTGGAACTTGGTACCTGGTACAACTTTTCGTACTTCCTCTCCTGCGGTTCCAAAAAAAGTACCTGGTCAGGTCGGAGCAGGTATTAAAATTTTATTGGTCGGAATCGTCACTGCGTCGTTGCGTCATCACTGCGCTGCACGTAATCTGTCCCCGCAAGCACGCCATTTTTAAATCTTCGCCGAACCGTGCAGACATGTTTAAAATAACAAGAAGAAGAGAAATGGCATAGGCTACTAGAAATCCTGCCCCGTGGACTCCGGACGAGGTGCAAACCTTTTTGACATTAGTCGCAGATGAGAACATTCAGCGGGAGCTGGACGGCGCGGTCCGAAATGAAAGGATTTACAAGCAACTCTTGAACCAGATGGCTGCACATGGCTACCGCAGGACTTTGCAGCAGTGCAGAGAGAAATTAAAAAAGTTAAAAAGTTGTTCCTCCATCGCTTCTTTCCACATCTGTGTGTCGCGTAAAAGATGATGTCACGAATGACGGCTAGGTACACTGAGGAGGGACTATCCTCGGCAATGTGAATGTTACCGAGGGGGGGCAGTCCCAAGCGATCCAAAGCGAAGCGAAAAGAGTAGGTCCCAGTGTGAATGAGCCAAAAGTTCCCAACCAAGACCCTGTACTCCTTCTCCCCTCCCTCCTCTGATACAACCAACAACCTCTGAATCATCAGAAAATTTCGGAAGATTTCGGACATAAATTACAAATGAACGCCTGCATGAAATTTTATAGGCCTCTATGTGCGGTTTGCACTTTTGCTTTGTCAGCATGACTGGCGGTGGCTTTTAAGGTTTTTAGAGGCATGAGACTGAGGTAACATTCCACACCTTTCATCCAAAGTTTCACTGAGCAAATGGCAGAACCATGACACCTAAAGTGTAAAGCTGCGAGCCTTCTTTTCAATCTGGGATCAAAGCAGTGAAATGTGCTGATGCAGCAAGTTCATCGAGCTTCAGGCCAACCCAGGAACACACAAAAATCTTCCACTGATAATACTATCACTTTTTTTTCTTTGGACCTTGGTCCACACTAACCCACACTGCCAGACGAACAAACTCTGGGCAACTCAACCTTGAAAGAAGAAGAGATGATGAGTCAGCAGAATGTGAGATTAAACCGCTCCAGTAACTGAGCTGACAAGTAGGCAAGTAGGGCAGCTGCAGGGTTGAAGGTTAAATTATTTTATTATAACATGCTCTTGATATTGCTTAAAATATAATTTGGCTTAGTTGAAATTATTTCTCTTAATTGAATAGAAAGATACAAGAACATTCTTTAGGCGTTAGTGCAGCAATGGTGTTCCAGTAAGATTTGTATTCCCATTGACTCAGTGTAAGAAAACACTGAATTAATTCACATCACTGTACCACTTACTCTAAAGCTAGGAGTGTTTCTTTTGTACCAGACATATGTGCACACTTGGTGCTGGACAATAGGTTTTATGCCTAATTTTGTATCATCTCTTTGATTTGACTTTTTTTGTAAGTCGTCTTACAAGTATAGCCACATGTGACAACCTTGAGTGATACAAGGTTGTGAATTATTTGTGACCTTGGCTTTAAGGACATACACATGCTACAAGACACGGTGGTCCACCCATTTTAATCTAAAAAATTTACACAGCATACTAATCCTGGTTTGGGCTGTCTTTTGCTACCCAAACAGTCTCAACTCTTTTAGACATGGATTCCTTTGAGATTCATTCCTGCAGATCTGTCAGCTGAACATTCATACTGCAGGATTTTATGCATCACTCTGTTCCCTGTGATTGGTTGATTGGTAATTGCAGTGCTCATTGAGTGTCTCCATTAAGGCCAATTCATACTTTCTGCAAAGGGGGTGCACGCCACTAGCGGACTATTTCCCACATTGCAAAAACTTGGTATTCTGACTAAAATGGTGCAGACTGTGTCGGCTTGTGGGCACAAATGTTCCATGTACGCAGTGATAACGCAATGACGAATACGACCAGTAAGATTTTTTTCTGGAACTGCAGGAGAGGAGGTACCAGGCATACACATAATTATTATGTTCATGTAACTATGTCTGTATAACTTAAGTTGTTATCACATATTTTCCTTCTTTCTTTAGGGGAGCAGAATAGTTGTTGCACAGTGAACATGGTGTTTTTAGATGTCAGTATTAAGCAAATTACATCCATAAATGTATTATTAACAACTTTTAGAGTTACAAAAACAAGGTATTGGATCGGTATTGGAATGGTATCGGTATCGGACGTTCCTCAGTGTTGCAGTATTGGTATCAAATCTGAAAAAGTGGTATCGAGCCACGTTGCCCGGGTCAGGTGTTGGGGGACCAGGCCATTCTGATGTCAAGTTGGCTACTGGAACAAGACATGCATGGAACAGATACCAGGAGCACCATCTAAAACCTCGGTCAAGAAGGGCGCAATCCTAAGAACAGCTAAGATCCTGCGCAGAACCCTCAGGCTCCCAGGACTATGGTAGAGTGCTGGGGTTCGAATCCAGGTGTGGTGTTTTTAAAGTTTTGTTTTTTTCAGTGATTTGGACTTTAGTTTGGTTTTGTATTTCTCCTGCCATTTTTGTGCAGCGCCTTGAGTTTGCTTCTTTTATTAAAGACCTTTTTCGTTTTACTTCAATATCTGCATTTTGGGTTCTGCTTTCAACTCCCCTCCCCTGATACCCTCTCCTCTATTCAATACATTTACATACACTGCTAAAAAAAAAAGCAAACACTTAAAAAACACTTCAGATCTAAATGGATGAAAATTAGTCTTGGATATCTTTCCTGATAATGAGTGAGTGATGTATTATTAACAAAAAGATGCCACATAATTTGATGGAAATGATCAATCTTTTAAGTGGGAAAAATTATGCAGCAGACTGGTCCATTTTGCCAAAATGTCATTGTAGCAAATCAAAATGATACTCAGTTTGTGTGGCTGCACATGCTTGTATGCATGTCTGGCAAGGTTGGAGCATGCTCATATTGAGCATGAGCATGATAAAAAAAACTTTGCCATTTACACTGAAACCTGTCTCCGTGTGGACGGGGCCTGAGACACCTGTGACAATTATGGCGCATTTACACTGGTACCTACTTGCTTTGCTTCGGTTTTGGCGCAGTTACACTGGTAAAGAAGTACCTGGAACTTGGTACCTGATAGAACTTTTCGTACCTCCTCTCCTGCGGTTCCAAAAAAGTACCTGGTCAGGTCGGAGAAGGTACTAAAATCTTATTGGTCGGAATTGTCAATGCATCGTTGCATCATCACTGTGCGGCACATAATCTGTCCTCACAAACACGCCATTTTTAAATCTTCGGCAAACCGTGCAGAGGTGTTTGAAATAACAACAAGAAGAGAAATGGCTTATGTTAGAAATCCTGCCCCATGGACTCAGGACGAGGTGCAAACCTTTCTGTCATTAGTCGCCGATGAGAAAATTCAGCGGGAGCTGGATGGCACGGTCAGAAACGAAAGAATCACATAAAAGATGACGTCACGAATGACGGCCAGCTACACGGAGGAAGGACTATCCTCGGCAATGTAAATGCAACCGCTGGGGGCCGATCCCGAGCGATCCGAGGTGAAGCGAAGCGAGTAGGTACTAGTGTAAATGTGCCATTAGTTTGTGAGGTGCCCATTTTAAGGAAAACTACTTCAGAAGAATGTTCCACATTATTATGCAGGCCACAGGTTTCAAGCAATATGGGAAATAGAAAAGATCCCTGCTGCCAAAAAGCATCAAATTGTGCTATGCCTTGGATGAGGTATGAAAACATTTGATATTTCATGAAAACTTATGCAAGATCATCGTTCTATGAAGAGATTTGTAGCTGATTCACAGCACAGACGGGTTCATCCAGATAAAGTGTAATGAGGAAGGTTTCAGCTGGACAAATTCATCAGATTAAGACAGCAGCTGCTAAAATGCCATTAAAAAACAGCAAACAGGTGTTTGAAGCTGCTGGTGCCTCTGGAGTCTCACCAACCTCAGGGTGGAGGATACTCCAGAGGTTTGCAGTTGTCTGTAAACTTACTATTTACCACCCCTAACCAATGCTCACAAGCAGAAGAAGCTGCAGGGGGCCCAGAAATACATGAAGACTCATTTTCAAACAGTCCTGTTAACTGATGAGTGCCATGCAACCCTGGATGGTCCAGATGGATGGAGCAGTGGATGGTTGGTGTGCAGCAAGGCCGCGACGTCATCAAGGAGGGGGCGGAGTCATGTTTTGGGTGGGAATCATGGGGGGAGGACAGGTCGGGCCCTTGAGGGTCCCTGAAGGTGTGAAAGCAACCTCAACAAAGTCCATAGACTTTCTGACTGACCACGTTCTTCCATGGTACAAAAAGAAGAACTGTGCTTTCTGCAGAAAAATCCTGTTCATGCAGGACAGTGTATTATCTCATGCTGCATAG
>OOFC01020032.1:0-10580 GCA_900323345.1 Pseudochromis fuscus
GTACGTACCGGTAGCTCTTACCGGTATTCGTGCCGCCTTTGTTGAAAACAATGCATTTCCAACTCCATTTGTCACAGTTCAAAGCTACATGAACAGCTGTTTGATTTTTTCCCCGAGGTAACGTCAGTGACGTAGTATTACCCTTTTACCAACAGCAAGGTACAACAGGTAGTGCAACTTTTTATCACGTAGTTAGTGCATCACAAACGTGGAGGGAACTTTTCCCTGATTCAGTAAACACGTAAAAGAAACAGTTTGATATCGTTACGGTACATCAAACATTAGTGCAATCACAATATACACCCCCTGACTACGGCAGCCATAATTAACCAATATTGATCCATATATAAGGCGCAAAGTCGGTTTTTGAGAAAATTAAAGGCTTTTAGGTGCGCCTTATAGTGCGGAAAATACGGTAATAAAACCTGAAATGTAATAACTGTCCCATAATGTAACAAGATGCTGAGCCCAAAATGTAAAAGGTTTTTGCCCAAAATGTAACAGGTTGTTAGTTTTTACATTTTGAGCTCAGCATCTTGTTACATTATTGACCAGTTATTCCATTTTGGGTTTCATTACATTTTTTTTTAATTACATTTCGGGCTCAGCACTTTTGTAACATTATGGGCCAGTTATTACATTTCGGGATTTACATTTGGGTGGTTTTTACATATCGGGCTCTAACAAGCCTGAAGGAATTCAATATTGCATACAAGAAGTAAAATATGAGCTGATTGACACTAATTAAACTCAGACTGAAACTGACGGAGAAGTAAAATAAACTCTAACCAAACAAAAGCAGAATATTGTATTTTCCATCATTTCACTCATGCTTTTGTTTAGCTGCCTCACCACCACAAGCACTGCTGTTGTATTTACAGGGAGTGAGCACCTGTGCCATTGCTGTGTGAGACACTGGTGCACATTTATCCATTCATTCCTTCATTTACACAGGGTGGTCTCATCAAATCACTTCTCCCTATTTTGCAATTACACAAAATAAAATTTCCAACACTGCAGATGAGTGATTAGGATAAGACAGAGAACAATTAAAACCTGGTAGTAAACCAACTTTTAATTAATCTCAATCACAACAGTGAGGGATAAAAGCCAAGTTAATATTGAAGTAGACATCATTACTTTTATTAAACCACTGCAGCTACTCTACTAGTCCACCGTACAAGAGCAACACAGTTAAATCCTTTTCTACTACTATAGTGAAATGCATGGGAACTCTGAATCTGATCGCTATTAATTAGTGATTAATTAACAAATAGTAGATCCATTATTGATCTGTTGTACCTTGGACTGAATGGAGGTATAATATCTGTCTCTACAGTCAGTGTAACTGATGTAGTTGAAGACTGTTGCTGCTAAGTGAATCCTCTTCAGCTGCTCTCGGATATTTATATCACTGCGTCTCTCACAAGGTCTCAACATGGAGTGTGCACAACATTATGAATGCTGGTGCTTCATATGAAGAATTCAGACCGATGTGAGGTGAATCCAGGGAGAAGCCATGGTCACTTTTACTTGTTAGATTCAGCTCACAGGAACGAGAAGAGATGGGTTAAAGCTGCATTATGTAACATTTCTATTAAAAATACAAAAAGCCAGCGTTCTGGTCTCAATACCATACTGGTCTCTCTACTTGTCTGCTCAGGAACTGGTTTCTTTTGCAGCTGCAGTTGAATACCCTGCAGAAATATAAAGCTGGAAACACAAACTGGGACTGCACAGGCAAAAGCACCCATAATTACTGTAGATTTCCCCTGGTCGCCCGAAGTTGTCAGTGGGCTGGTGGGAAATCTTCACCTAAGAAGTGAAGATTAAGCAGTGATCCAGCTCTCAACAATAAAGCTCTCACTGTGTTAGGAAGAATAGTGGATCTGTGGGGCTTACGCTAAGTGAGTATAATATTTACCATTTAAATTTACTGCGTTACCATGCCAACAACAGCTAATTAACACTAAACACAAACATTGTGTTTCGGATCTAATTCACAAAACACTAAGAATTAAATAAATTTTACACTTTATATATATTTTATTAATCTACAGAATGTAATGTAAGTGTTGTGCTATGGAAATACTCAAATAAAGTGTAACTATTTTAAAATTTTACTTAAGTTGGATCTCTCATAGTTTTCCATACAATGTTGGATGTTCATGTCAAATGTGGACAAATTCATTAAAGAGATAATACCGACTGTGTCAGAGAGTGGATGAACTGAGAGGCGGCAAAAAGGGTCATAAATAAGAATTTTATTGAAGTGTGAATCATGCAAAGCTGCTCTAATGGAGCCCCACATTAAACAATATATCGCTGGAAATGAACAGGATAGGTCCTGTCTGGGTGTATGAAACCAGCTGCTTCAAACTGTTTGTATACACTTTTCCTCTGATGTAAGTTTATTGATATTTTGCAACAACATCTGTTTGGTGACTTCCTGACACCAAATGTGTGTGTCTGCACTAGTGTGGGAGGAGAGACACAGCTCAGGCTGTATTTATGCAGATTAGGGGGGCGCAGTGCAATTTTAGTTGCCACTTTGGCATGAGGATGTGCTGAAATCTGCTCGGACCACTGATTATTACAAGCACAGACACCGGGCAGTTGTCATGGCTTCAGCTGGCAGAGGCAAGCGCACACACACACACACACATACACACACACACACAACTTCTCATTTTACTGCTCTGTTCCAAATTTATATGCCTTTTTTTTTCAACCAATGACATCATCCACAAGAAAACTCTCTGCTTCAATCCCACAATAGTTTATATCTGTAGACTGCTAGATTGTTTCCGTGCTGATTCAACATGGCTGTGCATCTTCACGTGATAATTTTCATACTGGATACTGGACTGCACACAGGTAATAGCTGCTTTGCATTCAACAAACATCAAACTGGAAAAGCCATTCAGCAAAACAAAAACGTTAAAGATTCAATTCTACGTATTAATCAGTGTGTAAAATACCCTCTGACAGGCAAACAATACTGTGTCATGTGCACTTCTTTCCAAATATCAACATGCTAAATGCTGTGAACAAACAAAGTTAAAGTAGACAATGTTGATTTCCTGCCATTTATGAACGTTGCAATGTTAGATGTTCATATTAAATGAAATTTAAATTATCCCTTCAAACCAAAAGCTCAGACTTCAGAGTGCTCTGAAAACCTTTGCAATTTTTTTTTTATCTTGGTGCAGATGTGAGATCAGCTCAACGTGGATTTCTTTATATGGTCATTTGCTCCAGACAAACCAAACATAGTAGGTACGTTCTACTTCAGTTGGCATTTCAGTGCATATATCTCACCATGGGTGTGTGTGTGTGTCAGATACATCCTGCTGGGTTTGTTTAAAGAAACAGCAACATGGTTCACACCCTGGATGAACGGCAGGCTTCAAGTCCAGTTGCCCTGGATACGAAGCTATATGGATGTTGTTCACATATTTGCAGTGATGCAGGCTCGTCATCTTTGGGGTGTCCTGGATTTATATTGGGAATTTTTAACATTTCACCAATAACAGTTCCAACAATGACTTTTACATTTTTATCAGATTTTCCTTAATTTTTAACAAAAAAATATACAGAAATGTATACGTGTGTATTTTAAAACACATTTATGAGAGGATGATATTTTAATAGCTGTAGCGGAAGATAAAACCATACATTATCATATGTTAGTGTGGTCTGCGAGGTCTAAGCGGTATTCAATAAACTGAGCAGTAGGCTCTTTGAGATGAAAACAACCTTGTCTGCATTATCAGCACTGAGGCTCTTTCTGTTTGCATCTACAATATGTGAGAATGAGCTAAAAAGCCTGTTGCGCTCTACATTATCTGATGGTGCTAACAGCTGTCTGCATGAACCTTTGGGCCAGAACAGGAAACTGCAAAATTATGAGTATGCAAGTACAGTATCGGAGCAATTCCCCTTATGTTATCGTACATGGCTATTTAAAGGGGGTGAGGGAAGCTTATGTGATTGGTTGTTTATTCTGACTTACTCCCACTAATAATGTACACAGCCTGAGTGTCTCATACTTGTTGGTGTGAGGATCAAAGCCATGTTTACTGATAATATTACACCATATGTAATATGTATATCATATCTAACATACATCTTTAGCATATGTTTGTCATTATTTCTAAGGAACAAACAGGAACTTCCTGGTCATAATTGATGTGATCAGGCCTGACAAATCAATCTTCTTCCTAGCTACTCCCAACTATTATTAGCTTAGAAAATTGTTGATAACAACACACTGACTTACTCAACAAATCTTGGGTCACTAGAGTTTTTTGTAAAATCAACTAAAAAAATGAATCGCCGTGTATTTCACTGACACCAGTGAAAGAAAGCAGAGGCTGCTGGCTCGAGGCCACAAGTGTAGCGCTGCACTGGAACGACGCTGAGTGAGAAAACAGAATATTCACAGTTCATATAATCCAGTTGAAATTCATTTCCTTGTTTTTTTAAAGTGCTAGAAGAACCAATCAGCACTAAGGTGTAGGTGATGCACGGCCGACACTAAATACAAGTTGAAAATAATAATATAATAAAATAAAAATAAGCACAATTCTTCCATAGAGTGTTAAGATGTTGCTTTTGTAAATAAATCAGCTGCAACACGATGACTTTGATGTTGATCTTGTGCTCAGTTGTAGTTGACTAATGGATGAAAATGTCACTATAGGAACAGTGGTTACATAACCTCAGAAACCAGCCACAATTAAACCGAGTATGTGCGTCATAGGTGCACTCTGCCACTAAAACTCAAGCATCTAAATTTTACTGGCACAGGATTAGACATATGGGACAAACTGGCTACGGCTGATCAAGCTGAACCCCCATCCAAAAAAAAAACGGTGTATTTCATTCACTAGACAATCAATCGGTGCGTCTATACGCCTAAAAGTAGGTTTACTAAGGAAGTACAAATGCTCTTGGCCGTTTCCCAGAATGCCACGGTGACATTATGAAATGTTAACTGACGGCTCCAACTCAGTGTTGGTGTACTATCTGTTTTCAGTTATTTTGGATTCCTCTAAGAAACAGTGTCAATGCTGGGGGAAGAATTTGTTCCTCTTGCTGCTTGGATTCTTTGAGAGCTCCCTCTTAAGAGCGAAGCCTCCTCCTGCCAAACCATTTGCTATAAACAGTTAATTCCTTGACGTAAGTATCTCTGACTGAACGCTACCTCTGCACCGAAGAAAGTCGTGACGATTACATCCAGCAGGATAGATTTTATGAAGAGACAAAACAGCCATTAAAATCCCATCGAGAAAGAGACTAAGAAGTGCTGGGGGCTATTAACAACTCCCTCTCCATTACTTTCTCTCTTCCCCCTTCTCCCATCATCCCGTCCGCACGACCCCCAATCAACTGAAGATGTACGTCAGAATCTGCGTGGAGAGGATTTTTTTTCTGTCTTTCTTTTCGCCCACTGACTGACTATGATTCAACTCAGCCTTAAGAGCAAGGTTGAGAGAGGAAGAGAAGAGAAGAGAAGAGAAGAGAAGAGCAGAGCAGAGAAGAGAAGAGAAGAGAAGAGAAGAGAAGAGAAGAGAAGAGAAGAGAAGAGAAGAGAAGAGAAGAGAAGAGAAGAGAAGAGAAGAGCGTGGGCTTAACCTGCTTCTCCCTATTTCTCTCCATCTCCATCTCAGTACCTGCTCTCCTCCTCAGAAATTAAATCCTGGGTTTATGCATGCCTATGAAGCCTACAATAGACAGACAGATAGAAAGGAACAGCTCAGTGGTGGGATGTGTGAAAGAGGTGGGGACGGAAACGACCAGCTGACTGTGAAATAAGCGTGAATCATATCTTTAACACCTATCTTCTCCTGTCATATTCTTCACAATCTGTGGTAGACTGATTACTTTAGACTGCATGGCTTCGTTTTTTTTACAGCATCGACAGATGATTCACACTGGGGCAAGCTTTGCATCTCAGATGCATTAAAGTTTGTCAGTGACTAAACTCTATCCAACTGAGGTACAGCAGCCTGTGAAGTGAGAACCTGGATACTGTGTTTCAAAGTGAAAGTCAGCTTTACTGTCAAACCATCTGTGCAGTACAAACCGAGTCCTGAAATTAGGTTTCTCTCAGACCTTTGGTGCAAACTATAAACATTAAACACACTAAGTGGTTATAAAATAAAGTATATAAAAAATCGTCACATTAAACATTAAACATCCATGCAAATAAAAATACAAATAAATCTGCTAAGCTACATCAAACCTAAATAAAATAAATGATATAACATGACATACAGCTAAAAGATTAAAGTCTGTGGATATGACCAGTGCAAATTACAACCAGTGCAAATAAAAGCTGCATTCAGCTGAAAGTGGGGTGTATGTTAATGGCTGTGAAACATATGAACAAATGAACACTCCCAATGAAGGGCCCCAAACAGAGGCCGACAACAGACAGCAGTGAATTAGGCCTCATGTGCACTGGCAGTGGTTTTTGCCTCATTTTCATAGCACATCTCTTTGATGCTTCTCGTTGCTAGGTTACAAAAATAGTCTTCTAACACTTCCTTGTTGCTTGGTTGAAAGCACCGAGTCTTTGCAGTGTACTTAAGAAAAGTTTAGGCTAAAACAAGGGAAACAAATTATTTCTCCCCTTTTTCTCTTCTCCATTGACTATGCAGTTATTGTAAGTCCCGCCTCCTTCCTCACTCTAATTGGTCAAGAGAAAAGTGATGTAGATGGGTTTGAACTATTTTTTTGGAGCACAGCAGGAAAAAATTTGTTGTTTGAATACTGTCAACGCTGGACGTCATAGGATCTGTATAGAAAATAAAACAACAAACACTGCCTGTGGACAGTTAAGTTAAACATAGTGCCTCTTCAAATACTTCAAGTTAAAAGCCTGGTTAGAAATAATGAAGGTTTTCTGACCAGTTATATGCTGGTTTACTTTGAAATGCTTAAAGGAAGTAAAGGGATAAAGGAATAAAACACACACACAGAACGTTTTCAAGTGTGTTTAAACTATTACTGTCAGTATTTGCTGATCAACCATGACGATGACACCTTATTGAGGGTTGTTGAAGCCAATAATGTAATAACAGTCGATAACGTAATAAATTTGCCCTTTTTGAAATGTAATAAAAGTCCTGAACCGATAACGTAATAACTCTTTGCCAATAAAGTATTGATTTATTACGTTATTGGCCAAAAATTATTACGTTATTGGCCTATTACATTTTCAAAAAGGGGAAATTTATTACGTTATCGCCTGTTATTACATTATTGGCTTCAACAAGGACTAAAACAAAAATGCAGCAGCTTACAGACTGAAGAAGCCTCTGAGTATTCAGGGATACATTGTGCTTCTTTAAATATAAAGACATGAAACGCACACCCAGGCTAAGAGCGGCCGAGCTCAGAGTAAAGCGAACTAAGCTGCTGGATACCTCCTCGGCTACGTGGTGCTGGAGAGCTGCCGTGAACTGGCTCAGTGCAAACACTCAGTACTTTGCTTAGACGTGGTATTCACACATAGATCAGGCATCAGTGGTAAAGCCAAGAGACTTGTCCAAATGAATCAAGGAGATGATTCAGAATCGCTAGTAGTGGGTAAAGTTCATGTGACACAGGCAATACGGGCATGAATCACTTTCCTTAGATTATACAACTCTTTCTGCAGAGTGACTGACATTGTAAAAAAAAAAAAAAAAAAAAAAAAATGACACTGGAGGTCCCAAAGCCGACAGATTCATCACAAACAACAGGCTGTGGCATTTTACTGGCTTTATTTGTTTTAGGTCAAGTGCTCTTTAACACATAGCTACTCAGCGCTGTTTGAAAAACCTTGAGGATTTTTCAGCTATCCTGGTTCAGGTTCATGAAAGTACACAAGTTTCCATGGAGATTTACTCTGTGCAGCTATCCTGCTCCAGACCAGGCTAACAGCCAGACTGCATTAATCCTGGTGTCTGTTCAGTTTAGTCAGTAGTCACTGCAGCCATCTGTTTTTTAACACTTATTCCCTGTTCTTCTGTCTCCATCAGTTCAATGGATTCAACATTGTCTAATCATTTTATAAATATTTATCGTCACTAATGCTATATTGTGTTTATGAAGACTGCTGTGGATATTAGAAGTTTGATGAATATATTATTGTAACTGATGAGATGATTAGAAATAGCTCATAAAGCAACATGTAAGAAATGTAACCACCACTGCATGATATCAATTATTCAGCATGTTTTCCTGTTAATGTATATTTTAAGGATACTTTACTTTATGCTGTTATGAGGGCAGAGGAGTTTCCTTTTTACATATTAAATATTTGACCATTTGTAGTTGTTGCTAATTGAGCATAAAACATCACACACCTGTTTTTCAGCCTTTTATCTTTCAGCTTCAGAGATCAAACTCAAGATTTGTTGGAGAAAGCCGTGAAGGTTTGTCTGTCTGGATAACCTCCACCTGGCTTCATCTGATTAGACATCTTCCTGACCTGGCCAACGTGCAGCAGATAAATCCAGCACGTTTGGACTAGACCAGCTCAAGTCTCTCTTTTTCTGATATCCTGGATTTCCTGCTTTGGTGAAACAGCCCTCAGCTCTCTCTTATTTTAATTATTTTTTAATTTATCCCTGATTTAAAAACTGGTTTAAATCAGTTTGTAGTTGTGTATTTTTAATGGATCCAGAAAAACGAAGCATTACTGGAATTAAATGTGAAATGCAAGTAACAGATTAGAAGTTTAGGTCCATGCTCACTCACCTCCTTTAAATCCCCATCATTGTAGAGTTGTTGCTAACTGGAAGGGACTGACATCTCTGTTTAACTGTGGTCTCACATTAACTCCAGTTGTCTAGGAAGAGACACAATAGGCACACACGCACGCACAAACAACACAAACACAAACACAAACCAACATAGTTACTATAGACAGTGTGTGAAATACTGTTCATCAGTAGATCTAGTTCCCTCTACGCTGACGAGTCTCTGTTCTACACATTCAAACATTCAGAGATTTAACTAAATTTAACTCAGTGATTAATGTTGGGATGAATTATGGTCATGGTGGAGGTTAGATAAAGAGCAGCCTGACAGTTACCAGCAGGATCCTGGACCTGAACCTTAACATTTAATGGTGCAAGGAAAAAAAACATGGTCACCATTGTGGAAATAAACCCACTGGATTATTAATGCCTCCACATGTGGAAGAGGAAAGCTGTTTCCTTTTAGGGAAGCATTAAAACATGCAGGAGGGGAATTACACAGAATAACCCTCAACAAAACAAAATATATCACCATGAAAACCTGCATTTTTAATTTTTTATATTGTTATGATGATATTTTTAACAAAGCAAACAGCATTGGAATTGGTTGGGAATTCAATGAATTATGATTATTTTAATTCAAAAGCAGACATGCCTTAGGAGAGACGTCTGCCCTGTACCAATATGGCCGCCCACATCCATGCACAAGATTAACCTGCGAGGCAACGCAGCGAACAAAATGCTGTCTGTCAACAAGTTTTATACTATTGAGTGAAAGAAGTAAAAAAAACAAAAAAAACAACAACAACTGATATGTTACTTGTTTTAAGTTATATCTGTTTGCGACTTACTGGGGGTCAGCCACACACCTCTACAAACACTGGTCTCTTACTGAAGGCGAATGGTGGAGTGGGTGAAGGCAGTCTTTCTAAACTTAAAATCATATCATTTTCTGTCTATAATTAACACAAATACTTCCAGAATATATTATCATATTATGTAAAATTATACAGTTATGTTTACAACAATATTTCGAGGGGAGGTTTTGTCAGAGAGGGAGTGGTGGGGAGAGAAAAATGTCCCCACCACTATTTCCATCTCTGTCTCTATAATACTGTATTTTCCGCACTATAAGGAGCATCGGATTATAAGGCGCATAAAATAGAAACTACTGTAGTGGCTGGGGTTGTGTTATCATCCATCTAGATGAAGCTGCGCTAAAGGGAATGTCAACAAAACAGTCAGATAAGTCAGTCAGTCAAACTTTATTAATAGAAAACAAACCAACGTTCTGACAACTCCATTCACTCCAAAACAAGCTAGTGCATTCACAATATGGTACCGGTAGCTCTTACCGGTATTTGCACTGCCTTCGTTGAAAACAAAGTATTTCCAACTCCATTTGTCACAGTTCAAAGCTACATGAACAGCTGTTTTATTTTTTCCCCGAGGTAACGTCAGTGACGTAGTTTTATCTTTTACCAACAGCAAGGTACAACAGGTAGTGCGACTTTTTATCACGTAGTTAGTGCATCACAAACGTGGAGGGAACTTTTCCCTGATTCAGTAAACACGTAAAAGAAACAGTCTGATACCGCTACGCTAAATAAAACGTTAGTGCAATCACAATATACGCCCCCTGACTACGGCAGCCATAATTAACCATTATTGATCCATATATAAGGCGCATCGGATTATAAGGAGCACTGTTGGTTTTTGAGAAAATTAAAGGCTTTTAGGTGCAACTTATAGTGCAGAAAATACAGTACATACGTTTTTTTCTAGACGGGGGGCAGAATAATCAGTTTTACAAAAACCCTGCTA